>CAUYON010154722.1:0-10408 GCA_963573935.1 Arctocebus calabarensis
ATCATTGCTTAATATTTTGATGCAGCAATTACCTGGTTTCTTTTCTGAATATATTTATTTTCATTCATTCTTTACAAGGTTTTTTCCTAGTCCTTATCTTAAACATTCTTATTGTTATTAAATTTTAAGCCTTTTTAATACTGTGAAGGCAAAAAGTGGAAACCTAATAAACACATGTATATGTAAAAAATAAAAAAAATAATAAATAAATAAAGGCCACTGACATTCCCTGCCTTACAGTGCCCTTCTGCTAGACTCAGAGTCAGCAGTGGAAAAGCAAGTTTAGTCTCTCTGACCACCTGGTCTGCCCTGTTTAGCCTTCCTCTGTATTTTCTTCCCTCCCTCACTCCCTCCCTTCCTTCCTGTCTTTCTTTCTATCTTTCTTTTCTAAGACAGAGTCTCACTCTGCCACCCTGGGTAGAGTGCCATGGTGTCATAGCTTATAGCAATCTCAAACTCTTGGGCTCAAATGAGTGATACTCTGGCCTCAGCCTTCCAACTGTAGGTGCCCACCACGATGCCAATCAAGAGACAAGGTCTCACTTTTGTTGAGGTTGGTCTTAAACTCCTGAACTCAAACAATCCACCTTCCTCTGCCTCCCAAGGAACTAAGGCATGTGCCACCATGTTCAGCTTCTCTCTAAGTTTCCCTTCTGCTTGCAGCCAGAGAAAGTTTTTCATTTTTAAAGCCTCATGTGATTAAATTGCATTCACCCAGCTAATCCAGGACAGTCTGCTTTTCTTAAAGACTGGCACCATAGTGTGAAATCCATTTTTTGTCTGCTATGAAACATTCACAAATTCCAGGGATTAGGGAGTAAATATTTAGGGGAGGCCATGATTCTGCCTGTCACACCTTCCTTCACAGTTATCTTCAGTTACAATCAGACTCTCATCTCCATTGGACTGGATATACCTTGGTCTAAAATCGCTCTCCTCTGGTTTTCATGGTCATTTATTATCAATGTGCCCCCCTGACTTAAAATATTTTGTGAATAATTGCTAAACCATCTTAATTTAAATGAATCTGGTTGCTACATGACTAAATGGCTGCTTCCTTTATGCTCAAAGGGAGTGTATTTTTCCCATTCTAAGGTTCT
Organism: Arctocebus calabarensis; assembly: GCA_963573935.1. Classification (NCBI taxonomy): domain Eukaryota; kingdom Metazoa; phylum Chordata; class Mammalia; order Primates; family Lorisidae; genus Arctocebus; species Arctocebus calabarensis. Next base: position 1,101 of record CAUYON010154722.1, read on the forward strand.
CTGACTAAAAGGTAATGTTAGACTACCTAGCTGTACACTGCCAATTACACACCATTTCTCCTCTTTTCTCAGTGAAACATCTCAAGACATTGGAAGCCCATGATATGAGATTATGTATCCATTATCCCTGCATTCTTAGATCATCTACCATTATCTCAATCACCTTCTCTCTTTGAGAACATCAGTGCCTACATCACTACCTTTTTCTTCACTATTATTTCTAACACAAAAAGTGCATAGCCATATAATCTATCCAACATGCTGTACTTTTAGTCCCTTGAATTCCTTTTTTTTTTTTTTTATGATCTTGGCACCCACCCTGACTCACCTACTTGATTCCACATGCAAAACTGCAATGTCCAGTTTCCCTCATCTTGACTACCAAATTATACACCTCTATTTCACTCCTTGTATTATCTCAGTCCATCATCACATTGACCCCTCAATGGGATGTACAATACCTAAGCCTGTCTTTTACTAACTCATTAGCACCCTTCATTTTACCAGTGCCCCATTCACTTCACTTAGATTCCATGTTCCATCATCCTTCCACATGCCTTCAACTTTCTAACTCTCTTTCCCTCCAATTTGTTCAACTGGCAAAACCCTAGCCATGATTAAATCTATCTATCCTCAGCTCATACTTAAAGCAAATGAAAATTTTGAAAGAAATACTGATGTTTGCTGATGGTCTAATTTTCATTAAAATTTGAGAAACCTTGGTGGCGCCTCTGGCTCAGTGAGTAGGGCACTGGCCCCATATACTGAGGGTTTGGCAGGTTCAAGCCTGGCCCTGGCCAAACTGCAACAAAAAAAATAGCTGGGTGCCTATAGTCTCAGCTGCTCAGAAGGCTGAGGCAAGAGAATTGACTAAGCTCAGGAGTTGGAGGTTGCTGTGAGTTGTGATGTCACAGTGCTCGACCGAGGGCAACAAAGTGAGACTGTCTCAAAATAAATAAATAAATAAATAAATAAATAAATAAATAAATAAATAAAATTTGAGAAACCTTAGTGATCCCAAGCAGTTACACATATTTTCTTATAAAGTGCATTCTCTCAATCTCTGAAGTGACCGCATCTCATCTCTCCTAAAATTGAGCAATCTTTCTTCTTTGTCAATCTAAATACCCAAAATGACTTTTTTTTTTTTTACTGCGATTATAAAAGAACCTAGTGGAAAAATTTCCATGTATTCCTACTAAGAAATCTACCAAAATATATATGTCTGAACTAAAAATTTTATTTTCCTTCTTTTACAATGGATAACCTATCCTTGCTTTTATCCAAGATTAACATCTTCCCATTTACTGAATCTACTCTTAATTTGCTAACGCCCTTTATTCAGAGATTATTTTCTTTCTCTTGTTTATCATCAATTTTTTCTTTCCTTCTCCAATGGATAATTCCCATCATTGCATCAATATGTTACTGATGTTTTAACTGAAGTATTTCTCTTTAACACATATTTCACTGTCCCATTTTACCACTATTCTTTGTAGAAGAACTTCTCAAAAGGGTTACTTGTGTTTGTTACATCTAATTAGTTTTTTCTTTCATTGTGACATGAAACCCTCAGACTTTTGACACCAATTCTTCTACCAAAACTGCCCTCAATGAAATTATGAATTACAAATACATTGAAATTTTATAATTTTACTATCTTGATTATATTTATGTAGTTGTTCAGTTTGTACTTCCTGAAAGTCATCCATGCCTTGGCTTCTAATATACTGTTGTATTTCTGCTAATTCACCAGCACCTCATTCTTGCTCTTATTTGACAAACCTTCCCTTCACTACAACCCCTAATGTTAAAGTACCCCAGGTTTCAGCTCTCAGATCTCTAAATTTCTCTATCTTCACTTTTCCTAAGTGGTCTTATTCAGTCTTATGGTCCTGAGTATCATCTCTGGTTGAAAGTGTATCTTTCCACTTCTCTATACTCCTATGAATTCCATGTATTTTTGTACAACCAATTGTTCAACAATTCTACTCTGAGGTCAAGTAAACAACTGAAATATTTCAGGTCCAAAATTGAACTCTTGATTCCCCTGACATGTATACACGTCTTCCTCTTGTATCTTCACAGCAACGAAAATTACTCTTCTTCTTTGGGTGCTCAGAGCACAAGGCCATGAATTATGTATTTCTGAGAGCCCCTGTGGTGCTCTGAACTTTCTGATATTCTTCCCTGTTCAGATTCTTTATCCTCTTACATGCCATCTTTCAAAATATACACCAATCATAGCTCAATCTCCTCTAATTTCTCTTTTTATAAATATCTCTTTTAAGTCCCAGCTACTACCACTTATTCTCTATTAAAATTTTGAACATTTTTTTGGCTTCCAAAGACAATAATTTTCTTCCTCTGAGCTTCTCTGAAGTTCATCACTCTGCATAATACTGATAAAGTATTTAATGTATTACTATTTGATATGTATATATAAAATACACAACTACCCCAATTCTGAAAATTGCCCAAAATACTTTTAGATGAAGTCGTAGCTAATAATTCTCAGAATTCCTTACAGTGCACAGAAAAATACATTTCAATCTATTAGATATGAAATGAATGTTTGGAAATAAATGAATTAGTCTTAGACATCAATTTAATCTATAAATGATAAAATTTTACTTCCATAAATAGGGTAATTATTCTAAGTTTCAGGATAACAAAACATATTAACTAGAGTGATGTCAGAACAAGTAAACCACACCAATTATTTTAACAGAGATAATTGAGAAAAAGAATTGTTGATGAGGTATTAAAAACTCTGAAAATTCATAAGGGAATAGTAAGGATTCACACAAATTAGCAACTACAGGAAGCAGATAAAATACTTAGAACTAGAGGAAAATGGAAGAAGTTGAAATTGTTAAAATTTAAGAGGTTGGTGGCGAATATCTGGAGCTAAAACTGAAAGAAGCAGGCACTGCTTTGTGGGTGATGCTGTCTGTGAGGGAGGAGCCACAGGGAGGTGGGGATGCATGTACTTAGAGAGCTATCAGTCGGTTGGTACTGATTGGCTTCAGTGGTCACGGTGATGCAGGTGCTAAAGGGATTGGAAAAACTGCAAACTATAATTAATTGATGCCACTGAACAAATCGCCCCTGCCTGAGGGAGGAAATATTGCTGGAATGACGTTAGAAACAACATGCCAAAAAGAGAAGAAATGGTAGTGAATGGGAAGAAGTGTGTTTTCTCTCCCCACAGCTTTTTAGTCTTTCTCTAGTGTTCCTTACTGGCAGAACCTACAAGAGAGCAGCTGGGAGAACTGAGATGTGGCTGGCAGAGTCCTTGCCCCAACATTACAATACAGAACACAGAAGAGTGAGTTTGAAATAGAAATTGTCACTGTGTTCCTGGCAGACACTCCTTAACTCCAAACGGCAACTGCTCTCTTAGAAACTACACTGAGTCGGGAATGCAAAATGAGCAAATGAAACATACTTTAAAATAGGTGGATATCTTGTAATATTTAGTGATGTTTCAAAAATATTCCTTCTTTATGTTAGCAATACCGAGACACACATTTCGAGAAGGACAGATGAAGAAAACACTGATTTTCATAGAAAGTTCTTGGAAATTAAGTAAAAGCTTAATAAATCATTAATTTTAGATGCTTTCCATTGAATCTTTCTGACTGACTAATGGGAAGACTCAATAGGTTTTCTATTTTTCTTTATGCATTTAAGAAATTCTTCATTATTTGCAGAATTCTATTACTTGGCTGCTAATGTATTCTCAAGTGTTTACAGCAGCTCTGCTTTGGAATAATTTTTTATATAACTGATCTACCCAAGAGGAACCAGTGCATTACAACACATCCCTCTGAGGCTTGCTTGGAAAGTCTCAGGTCACAAGGAAAATATACTCATCAGACTATAACTCTTCTAAAACTGAATTCCTAAGACTTGTCTGTGAGGTCTGTGGCGTATTACGTGTCGCTACTAAAACAGGGAGATTTGTAAACCAAAGAACAAAGGATTCTATTAGATAAAAAATGTTCTATATGGCTATTATTTTCTCTATACCAGTTCAAGTTTATCAGAGAAAAGTCATATTATGGCTGCATTAATCTGCACAAACTGAATGCATCTATCATTTGGCTTTCAAGATGAGATGAAGAGGAAGGGAGTGAGAAACATAAATATGACTGTTTGAATTAAATCAAATATACTTGAGTTTCTTGAATTGCTTCAAATGGAAAATGTTTATTTAACAGGAAAAAATTCTATATCTTACAAACCTCTTGCCACCATGTGAGAGGAAGCCAAATGAAACACTGATGAAATTCTCAGAGCTTAGCAAGAATATGTGATATAAAAAATTATTCACTCATTCATCAAGTGTTAACTGAATGCCAGCTTTTTGTTAATTATTGAAAATTTAAGGCATTTTTTTAATTCAAAAGGAAAGATCTTTCTACCTGTTTCTCATTCATTCCTTAACCAATGAATAGGCCTTTTGACTTCAACCCATACCTAGAAAGGACCTTAAGGATTCAGTTGAGAAACCAGTTCCATCTAACCAACTGACTTAAATTTCTTCTGAGGCCCATAAAAGCCACTGGGTTTCTCCAATTGTTAGCTACATGGTTTGCTACTCATACAGAATAAAATGTTACCTTTTCTTGCCACTCCCTTGCAGCCATTGGAGGCCATTTGGCTAAGTCTGGGCAATGAGATAGGAGCAGAAATGTTTTGAAAGACTTCTGAGTTATCTTAAATGAAGCTGATCTATCCATGGAACCATTTTTAATTTGTTTCTTTGGTGGGGGCTGGCCATTTTTTTCTTCTTCACTGTGTGAAACTGAGAGCTCCACCAGCCATCTTAAGACTTTGAACAAGAACTTGAAAAAGAAACCCAGTTCGAGAAGATTAAAATAAATGACCATGGAGTTACCATCCTCACCTCAAAGTGTTTGCCTTTTAATATAATTTATGTGATAAAAATATATATATTTTGTATGAATTCTGGTATTTTGAGAATTTTCTCTTAGCTGAAGCTGAAACTAATATTAATTGAAAACCAAAAAATAATAATTGATAAATAATTTTATCTTTTTTGTAGAAAACTATAAGTTATTTTTATTCTTTTCTTGTTATTTTCAAGTTTTCAATATAAATATTTAATCTAAAATTTCTAACTAAAATTATTTAGAATTTCTCTTTTCCTCTAAAAGTTGACAAAAATATTAATATTAACATGATTTATCCATGGCAAAAAATCACCCTTCATCTTTCTTAATGATGTTAGATATTTGGTTCTATCATTTTTATAGTAAACATACAAATGTGTTTTTAACTTAACAACTGGTGATTAATTAAACTGATCAACATGAATATTGATTTGTGTCTCCTGATGGTTAGTGAATTCCTCATTTTCCTTCTTTGATGTAGCTTTCTTTTGGCATACATACATAGTTTCATAATACATGCACTTTTCTCTTATTATTTGTATATCTGAAAAAGTCTTCATGTCATATGATCTTGAAAAATAGCTAAGTTCACTATAGAATTTTGGATTCATAGTAATTTATCTTTGTTTTCTCCTGGAGTCTTCTCCAGATATAATCTGTTTATTTGTGATTTATTCGAGTTGATCTAGCTTCTCTCTATGTTATCTTCTCTTTCTATTGTTATTCTATACTTCACAATAATGGATCCTAGGGTGGATTTGTTTTGACTGATCTACCAGATTCTTACAGATTTTGTTTGTTTTTGTTATTGGTTTCTTTGTTTGTTAATACCTGAGGAATCATGTCTTAAATTCTGAAGAGTCCTCAAGTATTATTTCTTCACTGGCATGTCTTCAATTTGCATATTCTAGAATTTCTATCAGATACTTGCTAAACTTAAGCTAATTTTCATATATGGTATAAATTGTGTTTCCAAATTCATTGATTTACATATGGTTTTTCAATTATTTCAGCAGTGCTTATTGAAAAGATGGTCCTTTCTTTACTGGATTACTTTAGCAAGTTCCTAAAAATATCTGATGTCTATGTAGGCAAGTGTGAATCAGCTTCCGGACTCTTTACTCTGTTCTTTGTATTTCTCTCTCTATCGCAGTTCCCATGCAACATTGGTTTTACTGTTATCATTTCATAATACATACTAAAGTTATATAATATTAGCCCTCAAACTTTGCTTTTGTTGAAAAAAATTACTTTGGTTATTTTTAGTCCTTTCTCTTTCCGTATGAATTTTAAAATGCTTATGGCAATTTATACTAAAAATTCTGCTAAGATTTTAATTAAAATTACAATGATATATTGAGCAATTTGTGGAGAGCTGATTGTTCTGACCCCTGAGAAAAAGGTATAGGCCTGAATTTTTATTATACTTTAAAATTTTTATCTTACCAATGTTTTAGAACAGTTTCATTGTATAAATATTTTGTCAAATTCACCTCCCAGCATTTAACATGTTTTGTGTTATTGTATATGGTATTTTCATTTCTATTCCTAACTGTTAAGGTAAGCACATAGTGATATAATAGATTTTTGTATATTTATCTTGAATCTGCATACTTTTTTTACTCAGTTATTAGTTTTGTGGCTTTATTTATAGATTGTATCTCATTTTCCACATAATCAATCATGTCATCTGTAAATAAATTTACTTCTTTCTTTCTAACCTGGATGCTTTTATTATTTTTACTTGCCTTATGGCAATGAATAGAACCTCCAGTAAGGTGTTAAACTGAGGTTGTGACATATAACATCCTTTTCTTGTTTCTGATTTTAGAGGGAAAGTAATTAGTCTTTCATCCAGTGAATGTAACATTCTCTGTAAGTTTTTTTGTAGATGAGCTTTATCCAACTGAAGAAGTTCTTTTCTATTCCAAGTTGCCTAAGAGAATTTATCAGCACAAACCTTGCTAAATGCTTTCTCTACATCCTCTAAGACAATGATCATATAGGTTGTTTTTAATTTGTTTTGTGGAACAGTATATTGGACAATTTTGAAATCTAAAACAGAGACATTCTGGAGTAGACCTCACTTAGTCTTTGCACTAGTTATCTAATGCTGCTATGATAAAGTACACAAATTACAAAAAGTTCAGCAGCAGAAATATATTATCTTATAGTCATGGAGGTCAGAATTTAGAGATTTTATTTTGGAAGAGCAAAAATCCTAAAATCAATATGTTGGCAGTACTGCATTTCTCCTGGAGGCTTTCATGCCCCTTCCAACATCTGAAGACTCCCCACATTCCTCGGATTGGTGCTTTGTTCTATCTTTGAAAGAAGCCAGCAGCATAACATCTCTCCCTCCCGCCCCCCATCTATATATTAATACTGGCACCTCTTTCTCTGACTCTGGTTCTCTTGACTCCTTCTCCTCCTTATAATGACCACTGTAGTTACACAGAGCTCACATGAATTTTCTTCCCATATCAAGATCCTTAATTCCATATGCAAATCCATTTGGCCACATAAAGTAACATATTCACAGGTTCTAGGAATTAAGATATAGACACCTTTGGTGAGGATGAGGGGCATTATTCTGCCAACTGTAGTCATACTGTACTATCTCTTTTATATACTGTTAGATTTGATTTGCTAAATTTTAGTTTAACATTTTAAACCTACATTTATAAAAATATTGATATTTAGTTTTCTGTTCTTAAAACATTTTAATCTAGTTTTGGAATCAAGATAAAGCTGTTCATGTGGAATGAGTTGCAAAGTATTCCTCCCTCTTCTGTGTTTAGGATGAGCTTCTATAGATTTAGAACTATTTCTGACTGTAATGTCTGGTAGAATTCAGTAGAGAAGGCATTTATGCTTGGAGTTACCTTTGGAGGAAGATTTCAACTATGAATACAGTTTCTCTAATGAGATACAGGGCTCTTCAGATCATTTATATTTAAATGAACTTTGTTATTTGGCATCTCTCAAGAAATTTATTTATTTATCTAAGTTGTTGAATTTTTTGGCATGAACATTATCATAACATTCTCTTATCCTCCTTTTAATATCTGTAGAATCTGTACAGACAATGTTAGCAACTCTCTTGTTGAAATAAAGACGTTTTTATTCCCTTGTAGAATCATTTAAAGATAAAACTTTCACCCCAACTACTGCCTTTGTGGTGTCCCACAAATTTAGATATATGTTTTATTTTTATTACCACTCAGGAGAACATATGTCCTCATTTCCATGTTCCTTCTCAATTGACCCACAGATTACATACAAGTATATTTCTTTATTTCCGAATATTGTGGATGTTTCAATAATTTTTCTGTTACATATTTCTAATTTAATTTCATTGTGGTAAGAGAAGATATTTTGTATGATTTGAAGACTATCACATTTATTCACATTATTTTATGGCCCAGAAGTCCTGTTGAAGTAAAAGTTAACTTGCACCTGAACAAAATGTGCAGCCTGGTGTTTTGAGGTGGTGAGTTTTACTCTATAAACTTCAATTAAACTTCAATTATTTGTAATGAAATAAAAAATACTTTATTTAAGTTATCTAATTCCTTACTGATTTTCTGACTATTGTTTCTTCCACTCTCCCCCTGGGTAACAAAGAGAGATTTTATTAAGGAAGAACAAAGGTAAGTTTGGAGCATTTTCAAAGAGTTGGAAGTGGGTTTCTCTCATGAGAGAGAAAAGATGAAAGAGGCCTACCTGGTTATGGGTTCCATTAGTTACTGAGAGAGTGATCTTAAAATCTCTAACTCTAAATTGTGAATTTATCTCTTCTTGCCATTTTATCAATTTGTTCACATATTTTTACATGCATCTTTGTTTGTTTCACACTGCTATAACAAGATATGTGTATTACAGACTAGGTAATTTATAAACAATCAAATAGTATTTCTCACAGTTTGGGAGCCTGGGAAGTCCAAGAGCCAATCTCTGGCAAGGTGGTTTTTTAGCAAGAGTCTGGTCTCTGGTTGCACGATATTTCTTTGAATTTTTTGAACATATGGAATGCAGTTATTACAATTGTTTTAATGCCTTTCCCTGCTATTTCTAGCATCAATGAGTTCTAGACCCATTTTTTTTTTATTTTTACATATACATGTGTTAATTAGGTTTCCACTTTTTGCCTTCATAGAATTTAAAAGACTTAAAATTTAATAACAATAACAATGTTTAAGAAACGGACTAGAAACAAAAACCACATAAAGAATAAATGAATACAAATACATTCAGAAAAGAAAACAGACAATTACTGCATTAAACTATTAAGCAATAGTAATAATAATAATGCCAAGAAAGTAACATTCACATTGTCAAATAAGAGCATGTCTATTATAGAATGCTTTGACTCTGAGGCTCAGA
>CAUYON010154726.1:0-31208 GCA_963573935.1 Arctocebus calabarensis
TGTATATTGCTTTGGGTAGTATGGACATTTTAACAATGTTGATTCTTCCCAGCCATGAGCATGGTATGTTTTTCCATTTGTTAACATCTTCAGCTATTTCTTTTTTTAGAGTTTCATAGTTCTCTTTATAGAGATCTTTCATGTCCTTTGTTAGGTAAACTAACTCCCAAATATTTCATCTTCTTTGGCACTACTGTGAATAGAATAGAGTCCTTGACTGTTTTTTCAGCTTGACTGTTGTTGGCATATATAAGAGCTACAGATTTATGAGTGTTGATTTTGCAACCTAAGATGCTGCTGTATTCCTTGATCACTTCTAAAAATTTTGTAGTAGAATCTCTGGTGTTTTCCAGATATACAATCATATCATTTGTGAAGAGTGAAAGTTTAATCTCTTCTGACCCTACGTGGATACCCTTGATCACCTTTTCTTGCCGAATTGCTATGGCTAAGACTTCCATTGCAATTTTAAAAAGCAGTGGAGACAATGGGCAACCTTGCCTGGTTCCTGATCTAAGTGGGAATGATTTCAATTTAACTCCATTCAATAAAGTATTGGCTGTGTGTTTGCTGTAGATGGCCTCTAACAGTTTAAAAAATGTCCCTTCTATACCCATTTTCTTCAGTGTTCTGATCATAATAAGATGCTGGATATTATCAAAAGCTTTTTCTGCATCAGTTGAGAGAATCATATGTTCTTTGTTTTTTAATGTCTTTATGTGATAAATTATATTTATAGATTTATATATATTGAACCAGCCTTGAGACCCTGAGATAAAACCCACTTGGTTATGGTGCATAACTTGTTTGATGTGTTGCTGGAGTCTCTTTGCTAGGATCTTGTTGAATACTTTTGCATCAATATTCATTAGTGATATTGGTCTATAATTTTCTTTTCTTGTTGGGTCTTTTCCAGGTTTGGGGATCAAGGTGGTCTTCATAGAATGTGTTGGGTAGTATTCCTTCTTTTCTATATTTTGAAAAAGGTTGAGTAATATAGGTACTAGTTCTCCTTTAAAGATTTGGTAGAATTCTGATGTGAAGCCATCTGGTCCTGGGCTTTTCTTTTTAGGGAGATTTTGTATAGTTGATGCTATTTCAGAACTTGATATAGGCCTGTTCAACATTTTCACTGGATTCTGGCCAAGTCTTGGAAGGTGGCGTGCTTCCAAGTATTGGTCAATTTTCTTCAGATTTTCGTATTTCTGAGAATAAAGTTTCTTATAATATTCATTAAGGATTTTTTGAATTTCTGAAGAGTCTGTTGTTATTTCATCTTTACCATTTCTAATTGATGAAATTAGAGATTTTACTCTTTTTTTCCTGGTTAGATTAGTCAAAGGCTTATCTATTTTATTGACCTTTTCAAAAAACCAACTTTTTGATTTATTGATCTGTTGTATAATCCTTTGTTTTCAATTTCATTTAATTCTGCTCTAATTTTGGTTATTTCTTTTCTTCTGCTGGGTTTGGGATTAGGATGGTCTTCCTTTTCCAGTTGTTTGAGATTTCCCATTACATTGTTAACTTACTCTCTTTCCATTCTCTTGAGGAAGGCTTGCAGTGTTATACATTTCCTCTTAGAACTGCCTTTGTGGTATCCCAGAGGTTCTGGTAATTCATGTTTTGTTCCAAAAATTTGGTAATTTCCTTCTTAATCTCATCTATGACCCAGCTATCCTTCAGCATAAGATTATTTAGTTTCCATGTTTTTGTATGAGTATGCAGATTCCCATCATCACTGAGTTCAACTTTTATTCCATGATTGTTGGAGAAGATGCAAGGAATAATTTCTATTCTTTTAAATTTGCTAAGGTTAGACTTGTAACCTAAGATGTGATCAATTTGGGGGGATGTTCCACGGGCTGATGAGAAGAATGTGTATTCAGTTTTGTTGGGATGAAATATTCTGTAGATGTCTGTTAAATCCAAATGTTGAATGGTTAAGTTTAGATCTAAAATTTCTTTGCTTAGCTTCTTATTGGAGGATCTATCCAACACTGTTAAAGGAGTGTTAAAATCTCTGACTATTATGGTGCTGGAGAAAATCAAGTTGCTCACGTATGTCAGAGTTTCTCTTATCAATTGTGGTGAATTCTAGTTGGATGCATAAATCTTAATAGTTAAAATCTCATCATGTTGAGTGCTACCCTTAACAAATATGAAATGACCATCTTTATCTTTCCTTACTTTTGTTGGTTTAAAGCCTATGTATCTGTGAATAAAATTGCAACACCTGCTTTTTTCTGATTTCCATTTGCCTGAAATATAGAAGACTATCCCTTCACCCTGTGTCTATATTTATCTTTTATGGTAAGATGAGATTCTTGTATGGAGCAGATGTCTGGCCTCAGTTTTTGTATCCAGTCAGCCAGCCTGTGACTCTTTAGAGGGCAATTTAAGCCATTCACATTAATTTTAAATATTGATAAGTCTGGTAGAATTTTGAGTATCAAGTTTTTCAAAAGTCCAGTGGACATTTTTAATCCTTTCACCACTGTGGAAGTTGGAAGTTTACTTTTGTGGTGGAGGATTGTGCTGCTTTTTATGGAGGATAGGTCTGAGAATATCCTTGAGAGCTGGTTTAGTTATGGCAAATTTCTCCAACATGTGCATGTCATTAAAGTACTTAATTTCTCCATCATAAATGAAACTCAGTTTAGCTGGATACGGGATCCTGAGTTGAAAATTATTTTGTTTTAGGAGATTAAAAGTTGATGGCCACCCTCTTCTAGCTTGAAAGGTTTAAGCAGAGAGATATGTAGTCATTTTAATATTTTTCCCATTGTAGGTTATGGTTTTCTTATGTCTGGCTGCTTTCAGAATTTTCTCCTTCGTCTTAACTTTAGTAAAGTTAATTATGATGTGTCTGGGGGATGTCTTATTTGGGTTGAGTTGTGCTGGGGTTCTGAAACTGTCTACTATCTGAATTTCAGAATCTCTTGGCATGTCTGGAACGTTCACCTTCATAATTTCATGAAGAAGAGCCTCTGTGCCTTGCGAAGCAACTGCATTGCCTTTAGGGATTCATATAAGGCAGATATTAGTTTTCTTCAAATTATCCCAGAGCTCTTTGAGAGAATGATCCATTTTTGCTCTCCATTTCTCTTCCTCTTTGAGCATTTGGAAGTATTCAAAAGCATTGTCTTCAATGTTATAAATCCTTTCTTCTGTTGCTCCATTCTGTTATAAAAGGATTCTACTGTATTTCTCAGATCTTTAAGGGCTACAAATTCTTCCCTCAGCATGTCAAAATCTTTGGTGATTTTGCCTTTGAATTCATTGAATTCTTGAGACAACTTTGAAATGCTCCTTGAATTTCTTTTCTTTCTTTCTTTTTTAGTAGGCCATACACAATGGCTCCCAGCACTTTGGGAGACTGAGGTGGGGAGGATTGCTTGAATTCAGGAATTTGGGGGGAGATTATTTGTTTTCCTTATTTTATTGATTGATTGATTGATTGATTTTTTGAGACAGACTCTCAAACTGTTGCCCTGAGTAGAGTGTAGAGTGCTGTAGCATCATTATATAGCTCACAGCAACCTCCAATACTGCTTGAATTTCTAATTCCAAATTTACCTCCATTCTATTAATCTTATTTGCAATCCAAATTCTGAATCTGATTTCTGACATCTCAATCATTTGTTTATGAATAGGATCTTCAGTTGTGTCTGCCATGTTCTTCATTAGGGGGAGTTGATTTACTCTGGTTATTCATGTTACTGGAGTTTTTCCACTGATTCCACCCCATGATTATTTTACACCATTTGGCTAGATGAGCAAATAAAGTAAAGTTGGGTTGGGGGCTCCTGGAGTAGTGATTAACCAGCCCCTTGCCCAAGAGCTGGGACTTGTGTCTTTACCTTTTCCCCTAGAGCTTTGCAAAGGACCCGAACAGGCTACAGCCTGAGAAACTGGAGACCTGCCTGGTGTGGTGGGGCTAAGTGGCTCTGTCTTCTTTTCAGCTGGTCTCTGTCCTACCCTAGTGAATCAGTTACTCTGGGTTGAATTCTCAGCTGTGGAGAAATACTAGCAATTAGGTCACCCAACCCCCCACAGGCAACTGGAGAAGGAAAATCAAACCTTCCCACAACTCCACACCCAGGGTACAACTTTGGATAGTCCTCGGGTGATTGACCCAGTCCGAGAGATCCAAATCAATTGTCCCAGTCAGCAACCAGTCTCAAGAGGGAGAGTTCAAAAAGTCTCCAGCAACTAGATAGCAGGGGTCTGCTGGAAGCTAGAGTATGACTCAGTCTGGTGCTCTATGGAGTCAGAAGGACCCCCCCCCCAGCAAATGAATTAGTCTGTGAAGGTTGATGCCTCCTTCCACACCTTGCACCTCTGTCACACCCAGTCACTGGTAATCCCATAGGGCTGTGACCCAGTTCCCTCCAATGAGCAGATGATCCTCCAGGGGTTTGTGCTGCTTCAGTCACAGGGAGATCTGTGTCTCCTTGGCCAGGCCTCCACACTCTGCCACCATCTGGCAGGGGGAGCGAAGGCCTGACAACCTTAGGTGGTTAATGGAAGCTGGGGTGGTTCACTCAGTTCCAGCCCTGCCCCAGATTGATGTTGCTGACACTTACATTTTTGCAGAATTTGTGATTCTGTCCGAGCTATATTCCCCTGCAGACCAGGTGCTGTTTGAGCTCACAGAAACTGTGACTCAGCCCTGGTCTATGTTGCTGCCTGGAGCTGGTGTGTCTGTCTCCGCTGAAGTCTGTGTTGGGGTGGGTGCCGTTAGAGCTCAAATTCAGCTCTGAGTTCCAGCCTCTGCCTGCCTGCCTTTGTCTCAGCTGTGACCTCTGAGGGCTGAGTGCTCCTTAGACTCACTAAAGCTGTCCTCTGGCTCAGCCCCTCCCTGGGAGTATGCCACCTCTGCACACGCATCTTCTATTCTCTATCCCCACCATGCTCTGCCCAGGCAGGTACCACCTCAGGCATACCCTTTACTCATGGGGCCTGTGTTACCATCCCAGATCTGTTCCACCAGCGTCTGCCACCAGAGAAGATCCCTGACTTTCTCTGGTTGCCCAGAGAGACTGGGAGTATCTCTCCAAAATATCCCCAGGGGATGAGCCCTATTGTTCTTGCTACTGCCACTGCTGCTCTGTGCTGCCGGGCACTGCCTCTCCCTCTGCCATATAGTTCCTTCAGTCCACCGTCTTTTCCTTACCCCCATGCCACAGAATCAGCACAGAACTACAACAACCCACACTCCATCCACACCTCCTGAGAAAATGCCCAAGAATCTGGACTCCATGGGGATAGGCTTCCAGACCGTGGGGTGAGAGAACTGCAGGTAGGGATATATACATTTTTATACACTTTTATGCCTGGCAGGAGAGTGCCATGGCACCCTAATAGGGGAAGGAGGTTTGGTTTTTAGAGGATCTCTCCTATGGAATAAAATGGGAGGATATTTGAACTCTGCTCGCTTGTTTGTAAAAAGTATACTGCTAGCTGTTCTCATGGGGGAGGGGACTCCATCTGCTTGGTGATGGATTTGGTACCTATTGTTTGTATCCTTAGGGTGGCAGCTAGCCTCAGCAAGGTTGATGTGCGTTCTTCAACCTTCTCTCTTGGCTCCAAACAATCAGCATACTTGCTAAACTTCTGTCCTTTAACGCTTCTTCTGGACGTGAGCCTCTGTGGAAAGCTGGTTCCAGTCAGCCGTCTTCTGTTTTCACCTTCAAAACAGAAATGCCACCTACTTCATGGAGCACTATCAGGCTTAAGTGAGGTATATGTGCAAATGTTGAGACTAGTATCCAGCACCCCATAGATACTATGTAAATGTTTCATGATTATTATTATTCAGACTGACTCTCACTCTGTCTGATGATGATTATTATTAAGACTGAGTATCATTCTGGGTAGAGTGCACTGACATCATTGTAGCTCATAGCAATCTCAAACTTTTGGGTTCAAGAGATCCTCTTGCTTCAGACTATCAAGTAGCTGGGACTATAGACACCACCACCAAGTTTAGCTAATTTTTCTATTTTTAGCAGAGATGGCACCTCACTCTTGCTCAGGCTGGTTTCAAAGTCCTGAGCTCAAGCAATCCTCCCACATCAACCTCCCAGAGTGCTAGGATTACAGGCATGAGCCACCCATCATGCCCAGCCTGCTTATTATTATTGTCTTGAGTTGGTTGAAGCTTGAAATTAAAGTACTTCCTGCCTTATAATTTCACATTTTTCTTACTTTTATTTAATTATCAATCTCTTTTCATGGGGTGCTTGGTTAGCCCTATAGTAGGCAGTGATACATATTTTCATCAAAACTGGTTTGGCACCACTTCTTTCAACTATCAGACTTTAAGAAACATGCTATTATAGTCATAAAGTATCCATTTTTTAACACTAAAGCAATGTTAAAATCTCCCCTGAATAATCTCCTCTGAATTTCCTTACTCAGTATCACTTTATTAAGACATGCTGCCCCTGAACTGGTGTTATTGG
Organism: Arctocebus calabarensis; assembly: GCA_963573935.1. NCBI lineage: Eukaryota > Metazoa > Chordata > Mammalia > Primates > Lorisidae > Arctocebus > Arctocebus calabarensis. The sequence goes on from CAUYON010154726.1 coordinate 6,471, forward strand.
AATAACTTGCAACCAAATGTCAAGGAACAATTAATAAAATTACTGGGTTATTTTTAAAAGCCTACAGCAAGGGCAGGGAAGCATTACGTGTTGGAAGGCTGCATTAACTTAGCCATAATCAAGTAAGGCCACATTCAAGAAATTTCAACTGATATACTTAAAAATATACATTACTTTGTTTAAATATAACAACTATGTACTTACTAATTTCAAAAATGAAAACTATTTGTTAATTTTAAAGTTAAGTAACCTTTTGATGACTTTGTTGTATTTGCTTTTAGTTGGAAAGTATTTGAATATTTGGTTGCAACATGAAGGGCCACATTTCTGTTGATCCTCTGGATGGGTATCAGTCATTTGAGACCTTAGGGTGTCTTCATTTGGATTAGACCCCAGTAACATTTCAAAGGTAGAAGAATATAGATTCACAGTAGTAAATGATTGAAAGTCAAGAATGTATTAAAGATTTAAGCTTAAGACACGAAACCATAAAAATACTAGAAGAAAATGCAGGGAAAACTCTTGAAGAAATCGGCCTGGGCGAGTATTTTATGAGGAGGACCCTCTGGGAAATTGAAGCAACATCAAAAATACACTACTGGGACCTGATCTAATTAAAAATCATCTGCACAACGAAGAACACAGTACATAAAGCAAGCAGACAGCCCTCCAAGTGGGAGAAGATATTTGCAAGTTATGTCTCCAACAAAGGTTTAATAACCAGAATCCACAGAAAACTCAAATGTATTAGCAAGAAAAGAACAAGTGATCCATCTCAGGGTGGGCAAGGGACTTGAAGAGAAACTTCTCTGAAGAATACAGGTGCACAGCCTACAGACATATGAAAAAATAGTCGTCATCCTTAATCATCAGAGAAATGCAAATCAAAACTACTTTGAGATATCATCTAACTCCAGTAAGATTAGCCTAAATCATAAAATACCAAGACCAGAGATGTTGGTGTGGATGTGGAGAAAAGGGAACACTTCTACATTGCTGGTGGAAATGCAAACTAATATGTTCCTTTTGGAACGATTTTTGGAGAACACCTAGGGATCTAAAAATAGACCTACCATTCGATCCTACAATTCTTCTACTAGGTATATATTCAGAAGGCAAAAAAATCACATTATAACAAAGATATATGTACCAGAATGTCTATTGCAGCCCAGTTTATAATTGCTAAGTCATGGAAGAAGCCCAAGTGCCCATAGACCCATGAATGGATCAATAAATTTTGGTACATGTACACCATGGGGTATTATGCAGCCTTAAAGAAAGATGGAGACTTTATCTCTTTTGTGTTTACATGGATGGAGCTGGAACATGTTCTTCTTAGCAAAGTATCTCAAGAATGGAAGAACAAGCATCCAATGTACTCAGCCCTACTATGAAACCAATTTATAGCTTTCTTATGAAAGCTATAACTGAATTATAGCCCAAGAAATAGTTGAAAGGGGAGAGGGAGGGGAGGGGAGGAGGGAGAAGATGGGTGGAGGGAAAGTAATTGGTGGGACCACACCTATGGTGCATTTTACAAGAGTACATGTGGAATTTACAAGGTGTAGAATATAAATGTCTTAACACAATAACTAAGAAATTGCCATAAAGGCTATGTTAACCAGTTTGATGAAAATGTATCAAATTACATATAAAATCAGCACATCATATCCAATGATTGCATTAATATATACAGCTATTATTTAATAAGAAAAAAAAGAATAAAAAATAGATAAACAGACACATACATAACCATTAAAAGAAAAGCAAGAAAGTATTTTTAGGGCATGCTGCTGAAGGCATGGGTATTCTAGTGTATTTTTCTCTATTTCATTTGGATCTTTTTAGCATCAAACAATGACTATAAAATGTCGTCTACTGACAGCTCAATCAATCCCATCTGTAGTTCTTTAGGTGCCTTGGTGAGGCTAGGTGAGGCTGAAATTTTAATTTGAGTGTGATGTCTTGACTCTCGGAGTCAGTGAACCTTTCATTGTATTTTCCAATTAATAGGTCTATAACAGCTGTGTATTCTTCAAATGATTTGCATATATCATCCTGCTCATTAGTAACCCCTGCTAACTGGGGAAAATGTTTATCTGGAATTTCCTTTTGAAGAAGTGTTTTGAAAAAAAAAGATAGCTTTTTTTCGAAATGCTTGGATTTTTTTTTTTTGCCACATATCATATATAGACTTAGTTTTACCTTGCAAAAAAATATTCAAGTCATTTTGATTTGACATGACATCAAACAGAAATGCTGCATTCCCATAGAAAGCTTCTTTCAATAATTCACATTAGTGGTGCATATTGGAGGGGTACATATCAAATCTATTAAGTATACAGTATAAATGTTTTAACACAATATTTAAGTAAATGAGGTGAAGCTATAGTAATTAGTTTGATGTTAGCATTCCAAATTATATATAAAATCAGCACATTGTATCCCATAAAAGCATTATTGTATAAATAATCTATGTGTATATGACTTAATAAAAAAATAATAATTCACATTAGTGATTTTGTTCTTCATAAAATTTAACTATCTGTTCTTATAGAGATAATATTTTGGCCTACACCAGTCCCTGTGATAACCAGCACACTTTAGAATGATATAGCAAACCTATATACTAAATACCTCATTATTTAGCATGCAACAAAACTGATTATGCCATGTTGTGTTTGCACAAATATAGTTAACAACTTATAGTTGTTATAACTATGTAGTTATAACTTGTTACAAAGTGTCACTTAAAATACAGATTTTGCTGATGCAAGATATAATGAAAAGAAATAAGTATCTGTATCTGTTAATACTTTATCTGTGCAATAAACCTTCGTGTTTTCCTGTCATGGAAGGTGCACCATTTGTACATACACTCACTAAATTCACCAAATTCAGTCCAACTTCATGACATTTATCTTAAAAGTTATTGGAGATATCTATTCTCTGTGATCTGTTTGTAAGAGTGCCTAAAGCGAGCAACTCTTCATAGCAAAGAAGACCTTTCTCTTATGACCCAAATGAAGTATAAAATCTGCACCAAGCCAGAAGTATCAGTTGATCCATCTAAAGTGACTGAATAATATGTATTTTCCTTTTGAAGTATTGCATGAAGTTGTTATGTTAAGTTGAAGCCTAATGTATGCTGCCGATTGGTTATGGTTCTCTTTGAAACAGGCAGTTGTACTTTGAAATGTTGTTGGAGTCTAAGCATGCTGCAACTTCGAGAATGCCTTCTTTCTGTATTTGTACATCATTGAATGGTTTCCCTTTTTTCCCAACTATATAAGGTACTTTATAAATTGCTTCAGTGCTGGAAAGAATTATGTTTGCTTTTGCTTTTCACCTTTTTAAATTCTGCTCAGCCATAAAAAAAGATGGTGACCTAATATCTTTTGTAACAACCTGGGTGGAATTAAAAACCATTCTTGTAAGTGAAGTATTGCAAGATGGAAAAACAAACAGCATAGGTACTCAATACTAAATTGGAACTAGTTGATCAATACCTATGTGCTCATAGGGAAGCAAAACTCAGTGAAATTTGTCTGAGGGTGGGGAAGAAGGGGAAGGGTAAATTCCTACCCAACAGGTACTTTGAATGGGTTTATTGGACACTTTCTGGGTGAGAGCACACTTTCTGAATTATAGGTTATACAACTATAACTTTGACTTAAAAATCTACAAACGCAGACCATGTTACCAAAATGTATGTTCTCCCATAATATACTGAAATAAACTTAAAAAATAAATACTTATGGTCCTTCTGAGTGTTACAAGGCTGGTGAGCACTGAATTTCTATAATGTTGATATTGCAGTATTACAAAGCAAGCAAATCATCTTATCTTTAGCAGAAATAAGACAGTATTGCAATTCCCAACTATTCACAAATTGTACTTCAAACAGAAACACAGTGCATTGTTGTCAAAAACCAATAACAGACTGGCATACTCAACCCCTAGAAACTCTCAAAACCATCTCATGTGGTTGTGGTGCCAGTCAGGTGGAGAAATTACAACTAAATCATGAGTGTAGCAGTTGTAAACTTAGTCTGTATAACTTACTAATGTTCTAATTGTGCCAGTCAACCTGGGAGGATTATTTCATTAAAACTTATTTTATTCTTTGGTATTTTAAATCCATTCATTTTAAAAATGAAAGAAAAATATAAAAGATGAACAAAAATATATTAATAAAAATAAGAGGATTTGTTCTATAAAATGTGAATTCAGTCAAAAGGCTGCACTTAAGGACCTAGAAGGCCACAGGTTCCCCCACCTCTGGCCCAGAGCATGATTTTATAATGTGAAATGTTATATAAGCTCAAATTGCAACTTTGTTTCCCTTCCTTTCCAATTCTGTCAAGACCTCAGCTCCTCTGAAAAGTTGGCTTGAGATTGGTAGACTGAACAAGGGGTCTGTGAAAGGCATCCCTTAGATTGTACAATTGTACAGTGTACAACTTGTGTGACAATACACATCTTTGGGACTATCACTCTGCCTAAATGAGCTTTGGTCAAAAAAAAAAAGTTAGAGAAACACCCATTAACAGCAACCTGTCTCTCACTGTACTCTATTCCTAAGGAGTTCATTTTACTAATTTATCTTTGTTGTTTTTTATAATGTGAAGCAAATGCTGCTAACATAGGCTTCTGAGCACAAGCCAACCATCATACAGGTGCCAAAACACCATTCAGATCATTTGCTCCGCATTGTGAGAGCTTGCATTTCATAGAGCTTACCCCGCTGTAGTGAGAATGAATTAATCAATCTCCCCAGTGCCCAACATGGCTGGCGGGCATTTCCCTTCTGCAGATTAGACACACCACACTGTACATGGCAAGTACAAAGTCAGGCAGTCAGTATGCTGTAGCCTCCAACTCAAACCCAGCTTTTAACTCTAGCTTCTAACACTGGCCACTACATCATACACTCTCTCCATGAAAAGGAAAGAATAAAGGAAACAGAACATTGAGATCAACAATAGCCTATCTCTAAAGATAAAACTGTCTTTGGGACTGGTGAAATACAACTATCAAACCTGCCCCAAATAAGCCACTTAGAGTTACTATTGGAACTCTAAGAAGAGAAGATTTTTTAAGTAGTTTCAAATAGAGAGTATTTTTCTTCATCCGCATATAATTGCAAAAATGACTGAACTCTTTTTGGACTATACATTTTTTAGATCATTCCCAAATGAAATCACCTTTGGTAGAGGACCAAGCATGGAAAATTTCAGCTCAAAAAATGACTCTGTAAAGCCATGCAGCAATTTAGAAAAAGTGATTTAAAAAAGCACACATGTAGCCAGAGGTGGTAATACTCCTTGGTCGGACATGGTTGGGGAATAAGCTTTTTTTGAATAAATACATTTCTGTATAACTGAAGTATAACCTATTACCATTTTGCATGGAAATTCATTGATGTTTTTGTTGTTAACTGTATAAAATAATGCAGTACAAGTATTCTTAGAAGAGTAGTTAAATAAATTTGGGGACCACAATTTTATATTCAATGTCTTCAACATACATACAGAAAAGAAACACAAGGGGCAGAATTTCAGATGTTTGAAATATTTTTAAAAATCTCTTAATGCATATGATAGAAATGCTTGTCCTTAAGGAACTCACCAAAGTTAAACTTTTCTGTTATCAGCCCTGGGTAAAGTTTTGTAGATAATATTTGTATATAGGTGCTTTCGATGTGGGGGTCATTTGCTCTGGGGTATTCAACATTTCACCACTTTTTAAAATGGAATGTTTTTATTGCATTTGATTGGTAATACTCAGAGTCAGGTTTGACTTCTGCAATTATAAGAGGTGCTCAACATGACTTGTATTGATCTTTTATTATCAGGATATGTTGACAATAATAATTTCAATACAGTTTTCGCTTTCTTAAAAGGTGTTTACATGTTGTTGACACCCCCGTATTTTTAAGAAAAACATATAAGAACTTAGTTCCCTCATTTAACCCTTAGTTACAAACTTAGGGAGGAAAAACTTTAAACAATTGTTTTGTTGAGTTTGGTTGTTTTTTTGTTTTTGTTTTTGAGACAAGAGTCTCACTGTGTTCTCCCTGGGTAGAGTGCAGTGCTGTCATATCTCACAGCAACCTCAAACTCCTGAATTCAAATGAGTCTCTTGCCTCAGCCTCCTAAGAAGCTGGGACTATACGTGACCACCACAATGCCTGGCTAGTTTTCCTATTTTTAGTAGAGAGGGGGTCTCCCTCTTGTCCAGGCTGGTTTTGAACTCCTGAGCTCAAGCAGTCCTCCTGCCTCAGCCTCCCAGGGTGCTAAGTAAGATTATAGGCATGAGCCACCATGCTTGGCCTAATAATTATTTATAGTTTCTTTGGTGCTGAACTATAAATAGAAATACTGTGCTTTTTAATTCTTGATGTATTAACTTTGAACAATGTTTATTAATTGACCCTGCCATCTACATACCATTACCTTCATTATCAAATATTTGTAGTTTATCTTGTGATAAGCATAAATATTTATGCTCACATTTAAGGTTTTATTCTACTCAAAACTGATTTTTGTACATGGCATAGAAGAAGAAATCCCAATTGATTCTTTTGTTTGACTAAACTTTCCTCAGGCCAATATCATCCAGTCTTCATTACCACAGAACCAGAATAAACCTTGATACTAAGTACAGGCAGTCCCTGGGTTACAAACCCAATAGGTTCTGTAGGTTTGTTCTTAAGTTGAATTAGTATGCAAATTGGAACAAGTACATTTGCCTATTACCCATAATAGCCTCCATTTGTAAGTAAGTCAGATGTTTGTAACTCAGGGACTGCCTGTATAGCAATTCTCCCCACCTTGTTTTTCCTCAGGATTATCTAGGCTGTTTGGTCCTTTGTTCTTATATATAAATTTAAGAATCATCTTATCAAATTCCTGAGTTAAAATTACAATTAATCTATAGATGAATTTGTGGAGAATTTTTGTCTTCCTGACATTAAGCCTTTATCCATAAACATGCACACGTTTCTTTTATTTCTTCCTTATTCTATTTCAATGGTATTTTATACTTTTCCTTGTGAAGCATTTGGACATTATCGGCTCTAATCCTAGACATGTGATTTTTTTGCTTTTGTCACTTTGATAAATGGCAATTTTGCTGTTTTGACTTTATATCTAGAACCTTTCCAAATGCTCTTATTTCTAATGACCTGTTTCTTGAATATCCTTTTAACTTTCCAACTTAGACAATGTTAGATAGAATGTTCTGTTTTCCATTTCAGTATTATACCTTTTATTTCTTTTTCATGAGTGACTTCACTGGCTAAGACGTCTAGAACATAAGTAGGCAGGGAGACAGATGACATCCTCATTTTGTCACTTTTTAGACTTTTTTAAAATCAGGTTAAGGAAGTTTCTTCTATTTCTGGTTTGTTAAGAGCTTGTTATCATGAACAGATATGTAATTTTTTTTTTCTTTTTGAAACAGAGTCTTACTCTGTTGCCAAGGCTAGATTACAATGGAGTCATCATAGCTCACAGCAATCTCAAACTCCTGAGCTCAAGCGATCATTCTGTCTGAATAGCTAGGACTACAGGCAGACACCACCATACCCAGCTAATTTTTCTATTTTTAGTAGAGATGGGGTCTTGCTCTTGCTCAGGCTGGTCTTGAGCTCCTGAGCTCAAGCATTCCACCTGCCTTGGCCTCCCTGAGTGCTAGGATTACAGGTATGAGCCACTGTGCCAAGCTGACATGTAATTTTATTAGTTGCCTTTCTTGCATATATTGAGATCATTACCTGGTCTTTATCCTGTATCTCTTGCTAAATTTTGTAATTAAGCTTTCTTGTACTATTGAGATAAACTAACTTGGTCATGATATTTCTCTGAGTTTGACTTGATAATTTTTTAAGATTGTCCAAAAATGTTAATGAGTGACATTAGTTAATAATTTTTATTTCTTTTTCTTTGCTTGGTGTTGGTATCAAAGTTATACTAGCATCATATGATTAATTGGAAATTGTTCCTTATTTTTCCATTATCTTAAATAGTTTCCATATGATTGAAATTCTCTATTTCTTGAATGCTGGATAGAACTTGACTTTAAAGCCAACAGAGCCTAGTATATTCTTAAAGGAAATTTTAAAACTACTAATTCACGTTTTTAAGGCTTAGTTATGGAATTTTTACATTATCTACTTCTTCTCATGTCCATTTTATGAAGTGACACTTTGTTGCCCCTGGGTAGAGTGCCCTGGCATCATAGCTCACAGCAACCTCCAACTCCTGGGCCCAGGCAATTCTCTGGTCTTAACCTCCCGAGCAGCTGGGACCACAGGTGTCCTCCACAACGCCCAGCCATTTCTTTTTGCAGTTGGGCTGGGGCCAAGCTCCAAACTGCCACCCTTGACATATGGGGCCGGTGCCCTACTCACTGAGCCATGGGCACCAAACACAGCATAATGAAAGTAGGGGCACACCTTGAGTCCCAAACAGTGACGCCTGTTCCTTTTGTCAGATGACAGCTGTAGGACACGATGGTGCCAGAAAGACCTAGATCAAAGGACATAATGAAACTAGGAGAGGAGGGATAGAAATAGAGACTGGGGTTTAAAGAATGATGATTAAGTCTGATGGTAACTCTGGGCCCATTCCCCTATTTGTAAAGGGAAATAACACGCCCATCGAATATAATATACAACAACAGGAGAGAACTTTGAGTGATAATGATGTGTTCATGTAGGATCATCAGTTGTAACAAATATACTATTCTGATATGGGATTTGACAGTGGGGGAGGCTGTGAATATGCTGGGGCAAGTAGTATATAGGAAATCTCTGTACTTACCACTTAGTTTTTCTGTGAACCTAAACAATGCTCTGAAAAAATAATGTCTATCTGTTAAACACACACAACACACCCCTGAGTTCTGCTAAGGTCTGCCTCCTAGGGGTCCATTCTAGTCTGAGACACCAAAAGAGACAGCTTTTAAACTTAAGCAAAGAATTCAGGGTCCCTCTGGCTGAATGCCCCACAAAAAATAGCATCAAAAACTCTCTCCCCACCTCTTTAATGGTAGTAAAATCCCTACAGCAGAGCCTACAGATGTTCATGAGATCCCTGAACATCAAAGGCCCCTAGGAGGGGGTGCTGGAGTCATTTCTCCTTTGTGTGAATGTGTCAGAGCCTCCCTGAGTGCAGTAAGTAGGCCCTAGAGAGTTAAAGAACCTTCAGTACCTTCAGAACCAGAGCACGCAACACCCAGCATGGTAAAGCTTTGACTAAAGAAGACTGCTCCCCAGGTCTCAGCTCGCCCTGCTTCTGGTTCAGGCACCGCCTCCTCAGTCTCAGATCTGCATGTTCACATGAGCTTTCTATGGGGGAATTTCAGGCAGCATGCCACCCCATGTAGGATCAAGTTTAGAGAATGCACAGCCTTTTGGTTTTAAAGCCACACTTCATAGGGGCTGACTATTCTATTTACATGTAGTTAGCTTCAAACATGAATTCTCATCCATCCCACACTGAACGGTAGGGTCAGTGGTTGTCATTAGTAGGGAGAGGGATTGGAGAAGTTATCAAAGTCCTTAGAGGGAGGGAGAGGTCAGGAATTGCAGAGAAAAAAGATAAAATAAGAAAGGAAATGGGTCTTGTCTGCTATAAATCCCCTTGGAACAGAAGTGAGGACTGAAGCCAGACCCCACAGAGCTCATTCCGCATAAATTATGGAGGGACCTGCTGCCACTCCCAGCCCCCACCTGCCATCAGCCCTGAAAATTTGTTTGTTCTGGCCTAGAACCCCCAGCCCATTTTGTCAGCCACCCCCAAGTTTGAACTTGCCCAGCAGAGTGTGGATGTGAATTCTATCTTTGGAAGTTCTTCCTCTCTTATCACTAAAAATAACCCATCTCAGCTGTCCAAATTGGTCTGCAACAGGCCATCACAGTGACCCCACTCCTACAACCAAGGAAAATAGAGATGATCTATTGAGTGTGACATGGCTTTCCCAGCTACTGCCTCATTCTCTCCACCTTGCAACCCTCTACTCCTTATCCAAGACTTCTTGGAAACACTATTTTGGGAAAAAGTTATAGGTTATTAAGCCACATGCAGTATCTCAGTCCATCTTGTGCTGCTATAACAGAATACCTACACTTGATCTTAGCCAAAAGGCCGAGAAGTGATATATAACAGAATACCTGGTTAATTTATAATGAAGACAAATTTATTTTCTCATAGTTCTGGAAACTGCAAAGTTCAAGATCAAGGCAAGTATCTTGTAAGAGTCTTGTTGCTACATCTTCACATGGCAGAAGGCAGAAGGGAAGAGAGACAAAAAAGGCCCAAATTCATCCTTTTATAATGGTATTAATCCCACCCATGAAGATGGCCATGAAGGTGGTCACCTCCCAAAAGTCCCACCTCTTGTATTTCAGCACCAGTTCTGGAGATGACAGACATTCAAACCATAGCATGCTATGTAAAGTGACAAGGACAACCCTTTGGTGATGCCTAGAAAGTCAGGTTCATAAGTATGAGTGACCAGGGAGGAGTAAAAAACCAGAATTGGTGGGAAACACTAGGATAGTCCTTTCACTAGAAACAAAAGCCATCATCAATGGGGTGGAAACAAAGAAAAACAATTCATTGTGACCTTGAACTGTGCTTGTGAGTGGTTATTTCTTTCTGTGTTCAACCATTCTAAGCAAGAACTACTGGAGTTCCTATGACTCATTTCTGAAAATTTGTTCTAACCTGAGCTTTTAATTTTAGACCAGGGATTCAAGTTAAATATTTCATGTGAACAGACCAAGAATAGAAAATGAGAAAAAAATAAAGATAGAAAACCCTTCATTACGTAAATTGCAATGCCTATTCAAAAACATTCATGGAGTGCCAATGATAAATCAGGCCTTGTGTTCCAGATATTTTTGTGCCCACTAATAGCTCCCATCCCGTTATACTATTCAAGCCACCTTAGGTTTCATTTCCTCTACAAGGAGACTATTTTTTTTTTTGCAGGTTTTTGTTTGTTTGTTTGTTTGTTTGTTTGGGGGCCAGGGCTGGTTTGAACCCACCACCTCCAGTATATGGGGCCAGCTCCCTACTCCCTTTGAGCCACATGTGGCACCCTACAAGGAGACTATTGATCAGTTTATGCATGCAATTGTCCTAGGTAGAGTTATCACTCCTCAAAGGGTTTTTTGGCTCTACCATGCCTAGTTCTAAGGAAATGAATTTCTCAAGGTGATAGATCCCTGGATGGGCTAGGGAAAAGATAAGGTATCTGGGACAGTCACCTTGCCCAAGAAGAGCTGGATGGTCTATCTCAGCCCATCTCTCTGGGAGTGCTTGTCTAAGATCCTCTCTTCTGTGATCTGGTGGAATTCTCCTTTCTTGTCTGCCTGCTATGGACAAAGCAGCAGTTGGGTTCTCAGAGCTTGAACAATTGTCTCTCCTCTCCATCCTAGCTCTAAGAGCTGCCCAAAGGGGTGGTTTGGTTGTTGTGTGCAACTTATGGGGCAAGGGTGGGCCCCATGTTGCCTTTCTCCAAAATTCTTCCTATTATTTGAATGCATATATCCCTCCAAAATTCATATATTGAAACTTAATCACCAGAGTGATGGGATTAGAAGTAGGGACTACTGGGAAGTTATTAGATCAGGAGGGCTGTAGCCTCATGAATGGGATTAGTGCCTCCAGCTTCTACTAACTAAAGACACAATATTTGCCCCCTCAGGAAGATGCAGTAACAAGGACTCACCTTGGAAGCAGAGAGAGTCAGCCCAAGACACTAAACCTGATGTTGGACTTCCTAACCAACAGAACTTTGAACAACAAATTTTTATTATTTATAAATTATGCACTCTGAGGTATTTTATATTATAGCAGCAGGAAAGAACTAGAACACCTCCTGTGTCTATGTCCAGACCGGGGTCTCCCTGGAGGGAAGACAACTCTCCAGGTCTCTCCACACTGAGGAAAGACTGAGACCTAGGTCTGGTCTGCCAGCTCTGGGAGCCCTGGGCCTAACTGCTGGAGTTGATGAAGATTCTCATGTTTTCATGAGAATTCTCAGATTCTCAGATTTTCATGTTTTAAGATTTAGACCTCCATGTCTAGCCACATTTGATCTTGGTGAGCTTTTGGTTTTGGAGATTGTTTGGGGCCAATAGCCTCTGTGGTAGGAAAACCCTTTCCTTCTGTTCCTGCCCAGGATCAGGAAAGCTGATTGCTGGGGAATGCCACTCCCATTTCTGGCACCAGGTCACTTCCTGATCCTAAAAGGCTCCACTCATATCAGCTGCTGCCCAGCCCCCAGGGCACAAGGTGGGACAAGGCTCCAGTGAATTGATTAATGTTTCCTGGGCCAGACAGGTTCCTTGGGTGGCTATTTTCACTCACTCACTCACTTGGGAGTTTAGACAAATTCTATGGGCCAGTCAGTCCTCTTGCAGATACCGGCTGCGGTTTATAAATCCCACCACTGAAATGTAGGCCCTATTTATAGTGCGAGCTAAATCCTGTGAAGTGCACTGGTTCATTAAATCCCACATGCACCTCCTCAGGCCCTGAGGGAGGCCAATGAGCAGGAAACACAAAAGGCAGGAAATGTTTTTTGAAGGTATTCACTGCAGACACCTTCTTCCAAGTCATTTCATAGATGGCAGAGAAGTGAACTGAGACCTCTGTGAATAAGCCTGGGTAAAATCCAGGTAGCTGGGCAAGACTTCATAGGCAAGTTATATCTGGGTAGCAAAGAATGATCATGAGGAAGAGAATTCTTTAATTTTATGCCTACCATTAGCTAGGAACTATGAATGCATTAATTTATCCCTGAAAATAGCCCCACTTCACACACATGAGAAAACAGCCTCTAAAAGTCAAGAATTTGCTCCTGGTAAGTGGTAGACACAGGCTTTAAAGATAGGCCAGACCCAAACCTTATATTTGTCCTATATTCTTTTTTCTTTTTCTTTTTTTTTTTTTTTTTGTGGAGACAGAGTCTCACTCAAAAGCACTCGGTGGAGTACTGTGGAGTCACAGCTCACAGCAACCTCCAGCTCTTGGGCTCAAGCGATTCTCTTGCCTCAGCCTCCCAAGTAGCTGGGACTACAGGCGCCCGCCACAGCACCCGGCTAATTTTTGATGCAGTTCGGCCGGGGCCGGGTTTGAACCCACAGCCCTCAGTATATGGGGTCGGCGCCCTACTCGCTGAGGCACAGGTGCCACCAAGAGAAATCTGCATTATTATAATAATTCTCAAAATATAGCTGACTTTTTGAGTAAAATATGAATTACCAAATTTTTATGTAACATCAAAAATTAATTATAGAAGAGAATGTAAAAACATTTTAAAGAGTTAACATTTCTTTAAATAATACTTGATAACTTTTCAGGTATGTTATTTCAGATATTAAGAAAATAGATAATTCCTGTTTAAGTTGTTAAAAGTAATTGAAAAGGATATAAAATGTTCTAACTCACACAGCAGGGCATAGTGGCTCACCCCTGTAATCTTAGCAATTTGGAAGGCCAGGATCACTTGGCCAGGAGGTCAAGACCAGCCTGAGTAATATGGCTGCTAATATGGGACCTAATCAATGGGCCACAGAGGCAAAAGAGATGTAAAATTTATTGTAAATCAAGAAGAGAGGAGAAGAGAGAAAGTCTCTCTCAAAAATGAAAGAATTTCTGGGCATGGTGGCATATGCTTGTGGTTCCTGCTAATCAGGAGGCTGAGTCAGAAGGATTATTTGAGCCCGGGAGTCTGAGGTTCCAGTGAGCTATGATGACGTCACTGAACTCTAGCCCAGGTAAAAGAGTGAGACTACGTCTCAAAAAAAATGAAAAAGGAAAATTACAATTTCAGCAATAGTTTTGACTAAAAAAATAAGTTCTAACTCACTGAAGTTTTCCTAACCCCAATATTATGTTATGTTTTCAAATTCACTAATACGCAAGAGGTTTGTGGCTTGCAGTGTAATAAAAGGAGCACCATTATCCAGCATAGTAACTAAAATATAGTACATACTAAAATTATTATCAAGTGAAAGCACAAGAAAACTGACAGATCAAACTCATTTATCATTATAAGTGCAAATCTACTAAGTAAAATACTAATTGAATTTAAAAATATGTTACAAGAGTGGTAATTATTACCAGGTTTGTTTTTACCCAAGAATTCATAGATGGTTTAAAATTTATATACTTTTTACTGACAAAATAGCATTTTACCTATGTGTGAATGTGTATTTTATCCTGTCCATAAGTCAAAGGAGAGAAAACATTTAATAAATTTTCAACAGCCCTTCCTAAATAAAAACAACTCTTAATAAATAAAGCCCATGAACAAATCTTAACATGATAAAAATATCACACTTGACCATAAAACTCTAGAAGTATTACCATAACAATAGGAACTGAGGTAAAATGGATAATACCACCACTATCATTTAATAGTTTTACAAAAATCTTAGACTTTTCAATGAACTAGAAAGAAATGTTTGAAGAGACAAAAGTTTTATTTATTATAAATATTACTGAGTACTTGGAAAATCACCTTAAAAATTATTAGAACTAATAATAAATAGTTATAAAATGATTAACAATATATAACTTCTTCACATGCAAATATTGATCAGTTAGAAATAAGTCAAAACACATAATTTACAATAGCAAAAATCTTTGAAAATATGCAGGATGAATGGTTTAAAAGACTTTTTAGTGGGGGAGGAGGAAGATGGCTGACTAGAGACCTTACTTGCTGGACTGTCCCCTAGGGAAGATAGGATTTCAGGTAAAGGAAAGAAGAGAAAATACACAGAGTATGTCCTGATCATAGAGAGAGGTGCCAGAGCCTGCTAGGGACCTCACAGATGAAAGCTGAGAAGCAGGGAAGGAACAAAATAAAAGAAAAATGATATCAATAGAGATCAAACCCAGATAAAGTTTAAAGGTGGCTCCTTCTCTCTCTGCCACAAGCCCTCAGTGACCAGTAGGCTACCAAGTTTCTTTGAGGCTTTCTCATCCTCAGGAACCCAGACATAGTTGCTAACATAGCATATAAGGGGAAAATTGCATCATCTCTGAGCTTAGACATTCCTTGTGGGGCTCCCAACTAGGAGAGTGTCATGCTAGAGAGCCAGCTTTCCTACGTTTAGTGCTTCCCTCCCCACTCTCCATGACATTATAGCCAGAAAAGCAGTTAAAGCTGAGAATTTGGCCAGTAATCACCTCCTCCCAGGATGTGTGTGCTACAACCTGAGGTTCCCACAGACAATGGGTCCCATGACTTTCCCCTCTGGGGTCCCTGCAGTGGACCCAGGGTGCCCAATTTGGGAGATACCTTCCTGCTGGCATTTCACAGAGTCATACCCCAGTAGGTCAGACAAGCAGGCAAACCCTGTGCCCCCTGGATTTGAGTGGATTGCTGAAAGCATGGGGGAGGTCTAGGAGCTGGACTCAGGTAGAAAGGGAGGCTTCATGAACAGGTCTGATAGAAGAATACTGAGGGCTTATAAGACTTAAGTAATCTGTGTGATCACCCAATCCCCTTGCAGGAAAACTTCCTTGATGAATTAGGATGGGTTCTTCAGTGAGGAAGAGCCCACCACTAGTAGTTATGACAACCAGGTGCAATGTTGTCATATGCTCAGGCTGAGAGCTGCAGCCCCTCTACCACCCATTTAACCAGGAGAGCAATTTCTGCTAAGAAGTTGTTAAGCAACCTCAGCAGAGAGTGAAGCCTATGCCTCTTCCCTTGAGGACTTGTAGTGGACTGGGAGTGCCCAATTTGGAAGCTCCCTATCAGCCAAAATTTCATGAAGATGCACACTTGTGGATCAGACATGCAGGCTGGGGAGAGGTATGAGGACTGAGAAGCTATATTGTGAATCTCAGATAGCCCTGCCTCCACAAGCAGACTTTCTGGTTAGGTGGGGCCACTTCAGCCTCCTCCCTAGTGGCCTTCCTCAGAAGCTGGGAGCAGACTTTTTAACCCTACTGAAACACCAACCTTGCAGATCTTGCGTGCAAGCTCAACTAATCCAGGTTTGGTCAGCCAAACTCCTCCACCTTCCTCCTTTGTGGCAGAATAAGCATACACCTGGAAGTTCCAGGAATCTACACACTATCTGGGATATTTAAGTAATGCTCTTGAAGACTAGAGAAGATCATGGATCCCCAAAACACTTTAGCTTGTTCCTTCTGGCAAACACCATCTAATGACAAGGAAGTCAATTTACATAGCCCTTTATAGCATTTACTGACTCCATAATACAGGGTGAGGTCAATTCTCACCCACAGGTGCTGTGTACTGTGAGATTGAACTGGACACACCAATACAATTCACACAGCTAAAGAAGACCACAGGAACAGGAAAAGATAATGATTTCAAAGACCTTCATTTTCTCTCATCAAAGAGTGACAAGGAATCTGCCCACAAATTTAGCACAGCACTGATACTACCTATGAACAACTAGCAACTGAGAAAATAATCACCCCAAAGATATCTATAAGCACAGAATCTATCCAGAACCTAGTTTGCCATCCAAACACCCACAAATAAAGCCAAAGGTCCTTACTCAACATATACTACAAACATGCCCATACAAATAGGCAGGAAACCCTATTAAGCAAAATAAAATCTCAAAGGATTCCAGTCCTTCAGTGTATGATGTTGTTATTTTAATGGGGATTACAGCAAATCCATAGATTGCTTGGGGGTAGTATAGACATTTTAAAAATATTAATTCTTCCCAGCCAAGAGCATAGTACATTCTTCTATTTTTTGATATCTTATGCTATTTCTTTTCTTAGGGTTTCATAATTATCTCTGTAGAGGTCCTTCACCAGTTTTGTTATATTCCTAGGTATTTCATTTTCTTTGAAACTACTGTGAAGGGACTTGCATCTTTGATTAGCTTCTCCACGTGGCATATATAAAGGCTACTGGTTTGTGGACACTGATTTTATACACTGAGACATTACTGTATTTCTTGATCACATTCAGGATTCTTGTAGTTAAGTCTCTGGAGTTTTCTAAGTATAAGATCATATTGTTGGCAAATAATAAGAGTTTGACCTCCTTTGTCCTCTTTCATTTGCCATTTATATTCTTGTCTTTACAGATTGCATTAGCTATAACTTCCAGAACTATGTGGAATAGTACTGGTGATAGAGGACACCCTTGTCTAGTTTCAGTTCTAAATGAAAAGCTTTCAGTTTTACTACCTTAAGTATGATGTTAGCTGTGGGGTTGTCATAGATGGGTTCAATCATTTTAAGATATGTGACACCAGGTGGTGCCTGTGGTTCAAAGGAGTAGGGCGCTGGCCCCATACGCCAGAGGTGCTAGGTTCAAACCCAGCCCCAGCCAAAAACTGCAAAAAAAATAATAAATAAATAAAAGATATGTGACACCTATACCTATATTCGTAAATGTTCTTGTTAGAAAAAGGTGCTGAATTTTAATCTATATTTGTTCTGTAACTATTGAGAGGATCATATGATCTTTGTTTATGCTTCTATTAATATGAATTACATTTGTGGATTTTGTCTATGTTAAACCAGCCTTGCATTCCTGAGATGAATCGCACTTGATTGCTTCTCAGCCTTTTGGCTAAGATCAAGTGAATCGCACTTGATCATGATGTATAATTTTTAATGTGTAGCTGTAATCTATTGGCTCTGATTTTATTGAGTATTTTTTCATCAATATTCATTAGTGAAGTTGATCTGTAGTTCAACTTTTCAACTGGGTCCTTTCCTGGTTTTGAAATCAGGGTGATGTTTGCTTCATAGAACATGTTAGAGAAGCTTCCTTCCTTCTCACTGTTTTGGAAGTTTCAGCAGTATAGGTAAAAGTTCATCACTGGAGTTTTGATAGAATTTTGGTGTAAAGTTATCTGTTTCGGGGCTCTTTCTTTCTTTCTTTTTTTTTTTTGAATATTGTTTATTGTTTATTCACTCTCATTGCTTGACATTGATCTGTTTAACAAATCTATTTCCTCCTGGTTAAGTCTAGGAAGATTGTGTGATTCCAGGTATTAGTTAATATCCTCCACATTGTCAAATTTCTTGGTGTAGATTTTCTCGTAGTAGTCAGAGACAATCTCTTGTATCTCACTAGTGTCTCTTCTAATTTTCCCTTTTTCACTTCACATTGAAGTTATTAGAGATTTAACATTTCTTTCTCAATCTGGCCAAAGGTTTATTTATTTTATTTATATTTTCAAAGAACCAAGTTTTTGCTTCACTAATGTTCTG
Organism: Arctocebus calabarensis; assembly: GCA_963573935.1. NCBI lineage: Eukaryota > Metazoa > Chordata > Mammalia > Primates > Lorisidae > Arctocebus > Arctocebus calabarensis. Next base: position 24,722 of record CAUYON010154726.1, read on the forward strand.
AATGACTCTTTTGTTCTCAATTTCATTTATTTCTGATTTAAGTATCATTATTCCTTTTCTTTTGCTGGGTTTGGGATTGGAATCTTCTTTATTTTCCAGTTCCTTAAGATTATTCATCAGATTATCTGTACCAGATTGTTTATTGCAGCCCAGTTCATAATTGCTAAGTCATGGAAGAAGCCCAAGTGCCCATCGATCCACAAATGGATTAATAAATTGTGGTACATATATACCATGGAATATTATGCAGCCTTAAAGAAAGATGGTGACTTTACCTCTTTCATATTTACATGGATGGAGCTGGAACACATTCTTCTTAGCAAAGTATCTCAAGAATGAAAGAAAAAGTATCCAATCTATACAGCCCTACTATGAAGATAATTTATAGCTTTCATATGAAGGCTATAACCCAATTATAGCACAAGAAGACAGGGAAAGGGGTAAGAGAAGGAAGGGGAGGGTGAGGGTGTGTGGAGAGAGGGTAAATGGTGGGATCACACTTATGGTGCATCTTAGAAGGCACAGGTGAATGCATAACACAAATGTTTTCACACAATAAACGAGAAAATCCCATGAAGGTTATGTTGAACAGATGGATGAAAATATTTCAAATTGTATATGAAGCCCACACACTATACCCCATGATTGCACTAATGTATACAGCTATGATTTAATAAAAGAAATTTTTTCTTAAAGATTATTCATCAGATTGTTGATGTGCTCTCTGTTTTTTGGATGTAGGCATCTATCGCAATGAATTTCACTCTTAGGACTGCTTTTGCAGAATCTCAGGTTTTGGTAACTTGTAGCTTCATTGTTGTTATGTCTGAGGAATTTAACCTTTCATCCATTTTTTGGTTCTTTTTTCCCACTTTATCATCAATTCCCTCTGCTGTTTTTGCAATCCATATTTTAAATTACCTTTCTGTTATTTTCATTAATTCCTTTACAGGTAAAATCTTCTGTGATAGCTACTTCATGACTCCTTAGGGGAGTCACTGTATTCTGATTAGTCGTGTTGCCAGAATTTTTCTATTGGTTTCTCCTTATGTGTATTTTCTTCTTGTTTACTTCCTTTCCTTACTTTTTCCTTCTCACTACCTCCTTTACTTTAAATTCCCTTATCTCAGAGGTTAGGTGTTGAAGTGGCCTTTTGATATAAGACCAAAAATAAGATATGGGTAAAGAATGAAAGGAGGGGAGAAAGAAAAGAAAAAGACAAACAGGAACAAAAAGGAAGGAAGAAGTGCAAGTAAATTTTTGAAGAAAAGAAGAAATAGGACAATAAGGGAGAAAGAGAGTGACAGGCGTAATGGTGGTGTTTGACGGGGTGATTTAATCCCATCTGCAGCTCTAAGACTTTTGGGGATCAGGCTGGGCAGGGTCCTTCAAAGCCAAGAGGTCCTTTACAGCCTGGGCAAAAGCAAGACCCCACCTCTGACAAATATAGAAAAAAATCAGCAGTATGTCACAATAAGGACCTACCAAGACCTTCTTTCCAATAGCCAAAGACAGAAGGACACACAAGACCATGAGCTCATGGCCTCCTTGAGCCAGACCAATGCCATGACTCCTCCAAAAAGAGCATTTCCATAACCGCCAGCCCTCAGAAAAGAGAAAAAAAAATGAACAAAATCATAAAAATTGATATAAACTTAAGAATATAATTATATAAGATAAAAAAAGAAAAATAGCAATATTGTAGTTGTTGTATGAGAAATTTATGTGGGAAAGATGAGAAAATAAGAAAATTTCTACAAAAAGAGAGAAAAGGAAGAGAAATAAAAAAGGAAGAAAGAATAAAAGAGGTTGAAAAACCATAACAAAAATGGAAGGGGCCTTGCTATTGAAAAAAGTAAAAATGAAAAAATATAAATACAACTAAACAAAAAAAACTAAAGAAACAAGAACAACAACAAATATATATATATATATATGTGTGTATGTATGTATATTTCAACATATTGCTGGACATCAGGTGGCACTGTGGTGTTTGGAGACAAAGAACACACCCTGGATTTACTGCATATGATGGTGGTTGGTGGTCACTCTCTAGTTGCAAAGGAGGCTAGATTTTGTCTTTGCCCTCAATCTGGGCCCATTCACTTTGTCAGCATTCAGTCCCCGTAGTACTGGGGTCCCAAACTCTCCTTGACCTCCCAGGGGGCACATAAGACTGCATACCCTGCCAACAAAGTGGGCCTTCTAGAGGAATTGGGAGCTGCTGAACTCACTCCAAGTATGGCCAATCAACCTCAACAGATGTACCAGAGCCAGCTGTGCATTAGGACCCCATGGACCATTTCACCTGCATTGGCATTCTCACAATTGCTATGCCCCACGAGCAGTCAACCTGATGAGAATATCACCCCAATAGCATTAAACCCCAGCCTCTAGATGCTGTTCAAGTCTACTCGCTGATCCAGCAAGCAACTCAGCCCAAAATCAAAATATTGCAGGATAGCCCTTTCCCATCTCCAGCCTTCTAGGGGCAAGCTGCCAACCTCTACCCTTACCAAGCACCTGACTTCTGTGTCACTTTTCCTCAGCTTCAGACCACCTCTTTGGCTCCTAAAGTTTCCTTCTGCTTTACTGTGCCCAAAGTCATGTTTCTGTGCCCCAAGAGGTGGTTGACATCTACTTTTCCCTGTCTCAGTAGGAGTAGAGGGCAAAGAGAAGTCTCTAGTCTGCCATATTGCCACACTCCTCTAATATTATTTTGTTTGTAACCAAAATGATGAACAAGTGAGGAAACCAAAGCCCAGAGAGGTTTCAGTGATTTCACTAATGGTTTATAGCCAATGACTTGGAAAAGAGGAATTAGAGCCAATTTTGTTTGAAACCAATGTCCACATTCCTTTTACCACAATACATAGCCTTAATAAATGCACCTTAATTGGGCTTGTCAAGAAACTGTAAAACCTGAATTTGCACATGATACCAGTCAAGCAGCCTAATGAAAGAGAACTCCAACACAAATAATTGCAAGCAATGACAAATTCAGAAATCTTATATTTGGCTCTGAAATTTCCTTTTTAAAGCACTGTCACAGCAGATGTACTTTTCTATTAAAGAAAGTTCTTAGAATCTCTATGGAATGAACATCAAGGGAAAGAATCTTGGGACATTTACTGAATGAAGCGTGAGAATTTATAATCAGATTTATTCATACATGTGTCCTTATATATTAGCTCTGAGTCTGAAAAAAAATGCATATACATGGAAATTCTCTAAAGCAACCCCATCAATTTATAATGTATAAGGATTATAGTTCTTAAAGACCAATGAATTTAAATCAGTGTCATCACTTACTTGCTGTGCAACTGAGCAAGCTTTAGTCTGTTCAACTAGTTTACAATTTATAGAGTTGATGCAATGATTAGATAAGATAAGATGTATAGTAAGTCCTCAAGACATAGAAATTTAACAACTTTGTTTCCCCCCTTAGCTTATACTCTAATTTCAGAAACAAGGTGACTCATATTGGTGGATCTTCCACAGGCAGTAATTTCTACACTTTAACTTTCTCTTAACTTGTGTCCCCAGCAGATGCCAAATAAGCAATAATCTGTAAAAATTTACATGACCTAAGCAGTGTTCCCCATTTAAAGAATTTTGTGGTGAGTCCATTTGCAAAATGAAAATTCCTCATGTGACCAAGCAAATCAACCATTAATTTATGTGCTTTCTATCTTCATACAAGGTATACATCCATGTTGAGATATATTGTGCTTCTTTTTAAACTTGTGTAAAGGGTTGACCTGCATAACAACTTACAGACTCCTTCAGAGGCCTTTTAAATAGAAATGGCTTCATTTTCTCAGTCTTGTCACTTAAGGAAAATGTTCTAAATGCATTCTAACCACCTCTTTAAACAAAAGCACCCTCTATGAGGGGAGAAAGGCTGTAGGTCTGAGATTGGGTCATTCACTAATGTACTAAAGTCACAGAGGCAGCCCAGAAAGAGCAAATAATTCAAGAAGGAGAAATATTGATAATTAGAGAAGCTCAGCTTTATGGTATTAATAATACTTAAGGGACACTAAGATTTACACACACAATTCAATAGTCTAGTTAAGGAAGAGTACAGCATTTAAATCATGAGGGGAAGAAAGATAAGATTCCCTGATACATTATGGTTGTGAATACATAGCACAGGGCCAAAATACATCTGAAAGCCATTTCTTTGCATTTCATTACAGTTTACAAATTCCATGCCTAATTTTAGACATTAGCACTCCAGGCTAGATGTATAATAGCCTGTATCTAATCCTATGAGCTATTACAACACAGTTTATAGTGTCATTCACAAGAGGCTGGTGGAGCCACATTCTGGTTATGAAATACAGGGCTATAAAGCAGATGGGGGTCCAGGGAAAGCTGCCGGCAAGCTAAACTGAGAAAGCAGCATTGAAACATTACGTTAATTGAAAGTCCACAACAGAAAGAACATAAATTTATACAACTAGGGCAGTACCGTGATCCATAAGGGGGAGGGCATTAAAACTGAATTTAAAGGGATTAATAACCAAACAAGGGATTGTGAAGTGATTGTTCCTATAATCCTTGAAAAAAATGTAACTGGAAAATACCAGAATATCCATAACATCAAAGCTTCTGGGGCCCCTTAGCAGCTACATTTTAAAAAAATGAATAAGTACAATTTTTGTCTAAATTGTACTATTATATCAGGTGCTCTAATACCCCACTAGAATATCAAAATAATTCTTCCAAATAACTAAGGCATTACAATAGAGAGACAATGGTCAGAATACAGTCACTGCCATGACCAGTAAACAGGAAAAAAAAAAAAAGCAGGGAAGTGTTGAAAAATTGTTTTCCTAAACAAACTTGCTAATTCTGAAAAGTCATCATTAATTTAGAACATGCTAACTTGGAATTCATGAAGATCTGGTCAGAAATAAGATGGAATATTATCACACTAATGTTTTTTAAAATATTGATGAGCTAACAATGAAAAAAATATAATAGAGGAGCATGTTGAACCTACTTATAAAAATTATATGCTATGCCAGCACTAACTGTAATCAAATAATTGGCCTTCTAATTACAAGTAATGTAAGCTTAGCGGGACCTCCACTTGACAACACTGTAAACTTACTATTTGTTCTCAAAAGTAATACAATTTGCCTTTTTAAAACAGAGTCTGTATTAACTTGAATGGCCTAGATAATTATTCCTGATATATCAAGAAGCAGAAAAAGTAGACAACATACAATACCACCTGTGCATACATAGCAAAAAATGAGTGCAACAGATACATTAAAATGTAAATAATGTGTAAGGCTAGATAAAATTGCAGGTGAATATTTTCTTTGTGCTTCTTTTTATTTTTTGGAGTTTCTACAATGAGAATGCATTACTACTATAATCAGGGACAAAAGGTTTATTAGTTATTTCAAATTGGCTTTCTCCTTTCAGTCCAGCCTACACAAACTGTTACATTATTTTCCTTGCAAAAATTATTTGATCACACCACTCTCTGTTAAATAAATAAATGCTTTAAAAATCTTTAATGTCATCACCACTCTGCCTGCAGATTTAACCACAAATTCCTCAGCTTGGCATAAAGCCCTGCTCAATATGACTCCAAATTCTTTTTTCAGCCTATCTCCCACCATTCCCCACAGGAACCCTGCAATGCAGACAAACATTCGCTGTGTGTTTCCATCCCAGGTGTTTGCTCTGACTCCTCTTGCTTAGACAGGCCTTCTGTGCATCTCTGCTTACTAAATCATACCCATTCTCCAAAGCCCTTCTCAAATGCCACAATCCCCAGGAAGCTTTCAGATGTATCTGAGTTACACTCAGTTACATTAGGTCTCTCCCTCCTTCAAGTTGCCATAGTGTTTTGTTCATTCCTCTATTATAGCATTTCTTACATCCTTTCTTATTGCAATTACTTCCATAATTATCTTCTCCCCAGTCAAGACTAGGAGAGCCTGGAGGACAGGACTAAATCTTACTCACCGTTGTTATACCCACAGGGTCTAGGAGAGTGCTTTAGTAAAATAGCAATATTAGTTAAATGACATTAAATCCAGTGCTATTGCAACAAACATGTTGTGAGGTTAAATTATGAGAAGCCTGAGCCAAACATTTTGGGCCAATAAGCCAAAGCAAGAACTATTAAAAAAAAAAAACCTTAAAAGAAATACTAAGCTAATCTAAGTTCAGAGAGGTAAAATTATTTGTCACACCTCTGGGTTTTAATGATCTATAGTGCTAGGATAAGAACTTGCCACGTGATTTTTGGTCTTCAGGATATATACCCAATAAAGGAATTATAGGATCGAATGGCAGATCTATTTTTAGATCTCTAAGGGGGAGGGAGGGCAATTGGTGGGATCACACCTACGGTGCATCTTAGCAGGGTACTGGGGAAACTTATTAAATGTAGAGTATCAATGTCTTTATATAGTGATCAAGAAAATGCCATGAAGGCTAACTGTAACAGTACGATCAA
>CAUYON010154734.1:0-34942 GCA_963573935.1 Arctocebus calabarensis
ATCCAATGTACTCAGCCCTAATATGAAGCTAATTTATAGCTTTCATATGAAGGCTAAAACCCAATTATAGCATAGGAATACAGGGAAAGGGGAAAGGGAGGGGAGGGGAGGGGAGAGTATGGATGGAGGGAGGGCAATTGGTGGGATCACACCTACGGTGCATCTTAGCAGGGTACTGGGGAAACTTATTAAATGTAGAGTATCAATGTCTTTATATAGTGATCAAGAAAATGCCATGAAGGCATCTGTAACAGTACGATCAAAACATTTCTGAATGTATATGAATCGTGCCCTATGATTGCACCAATGTACAGAATTATGATTCAATAAAATTATAAAAAAAAAAAAAGCTGGAGACTTTATAGCCTTTGTATTAACCTGGATGGAAGTGGAACACATTATTCTTAGTAAAGCATCTCAAGAATGGAGAAGCATGAATCCCATGTACTCAGTTTTGATATGAGGACAATTAATGACACAGTGGGAATGAGGGAAGGGGAGAGTAGAGAGAGAAAGAATGAGGGAGGGGTGGGGAAAGGAAGAGCAGAGAGAGGGAAGGAGCGAGGGGGCTGGGGTCTTGGTGTGTGCCACACCTTTTGGGGGCAAAACACGATTGTAAGAGGGACTTTACCCAACAAATGCAATTAGTGTAACATGGTTTCTTGTACCCTCAATGAATCCCCAACAATAAAAAAAAAAAAAATACAAGTGTCCTATCCCAGTTAATTCTAAAGGAACCATTTAATTAGAGTAGATTGGCACATTGGCAATTAGACCTTACTTGGTCTAATCACAACGTTGCAAAGTTCATTTCTTAAAGCATTACTGACATACTTAAAGTTAACTTAAAGCATACAATGAATACTTGTCTTACTTACTTAGATGTCTGAGCTTTAAAATCGTAAACCGCTTTTGCAGGCAATTTCTGGAAGGAAGGTAAACAATTAATACTAACTAAAAATTCTGATTTTCTTCAAGAAAGCAGTTTCATAAGCAGTAAAGAAAATTCAAGGAATGATTATACACATATAAAGTAAATCCTATATTCCAGTAACAGGTAAGTCAATAGCTCTGTATTTAGACATTTAAGCTAAGCAGGAATATAAAACTTTTTGCCATTATATTTCATCTTAGGTGATAAGGTCGATTAATGCCATAGTGGGAGAATAAAACACCTCAGAGGATTCTGTCCTGGGTGTCATTTTGACTGTCACAAAGGCTTTTTCTAAGTGAGGTGCGGTGGCTCACACTTGTAATCCCAGCACTTTGGGAGGCCGAGGTGGGAGGCTCACTTGAGCTCAGGAGTGGAGACCCCGTCTCTACTAAAAATAGAAAAGCTAGCTGAGTGTGGCCCCTTGTGGTCTCAGCTACTCAGGAGCCTGAGGCAGAGGGATCCCTTGAGCCCAGGAGTTTGAGGTTGCTGTGAGCTACGATGCTGCAGCCCTCTACTCAGGGTGATAGAGCAAGACTCATCTCACAAACAAAGAAAAAAAGGCTTTTTCTAGGATAACTGTGGAAGGTCAATTGCTCTAAATTCTATAGCTAGTCATAGTTCCCTCTGAATCATAATCAAAGGATCAAAGTCATGGAGAAAGTCATCATCCCATTCACTGAACACTCACTAACACATTACCAAAGAAATATTAGCCCCATACGCACCAGGAGGCTGGTTAGTGGTCAAAAAATATATAAGTGTGATGACCTTGTCTTCCCTGGAAGGTTCAGGAATCTTTCCGCACCATGACGTGATAGGGCAGTGCCCACCCTCAGACTGTGGAGCCCACGAATCTCTCCCTGAGTCACTCTGGGCGTGTCCTATGGCTACATACACCAGCTCTTCCTTCCCAGCAGCTAGTAGTCCCTTCGCCTGATTCCCTTTCCTTCAGGACCTCTGGCCCTTCTTTGTGGAGGGATCCGATAGGGACTATACTATCCTCCCGGAGTGCACATCAGTCAAAACCCTCATGGCTCCAACACAGGAAGAGGAAGAGCTCCAGCCCTGGCTCAGAGCCATGGAAAAGAGTCAGTAGGCACGTGGTCCCCAGGAGCACTGCCCCTGAGAACTCAGCTGATTTAAAGGCTCTTTCTTTCTTTCTTTCTTTCTTTCTTTCTTTCTTTCTTTCTTTCTTTCTTTCTTTCTTTCTTTCTTTCTTTCTTTCTTTCTTTCTTTCTTTCTTTCTTTCTTTCTTTTTTTAAAGAATCTTCTCCTACAAAAGGTAAGCCAGCAAAAGTTTTTTGTGTAGAATTTTGTATTGATTTGCAGCACGGTTGACCTAGGGCTTCCTCTTAGACCAGCAGGCCAGGAAACTGCACAGTGGAAATCTCCTCTGTCCTCCAGGAGGCCCAATTCTGGACTCTTGCAGACCACAACCGTTAATTCACGGGCATCGGGTCAAGTCTTGGGGAGGCCTTTTTGCCAAGGCTGGGCCATGACCGGCTAGGATCAGGGAGCCAAACCCCTTTGAGTCCTCTGCTCAGGCTAGGAAAACTGTTTCTAGTTCCTCGGTGGTTATTAATATTTTCACATTTTCAGTCTGGGGTATTTTACTGGTTTGGAGTGTCAGCTTCGCTGGCAAGTGCTTTAAGTATATTGTGGTAAAGGACTCCAGTGCCATTGAATTACCTACCTCCTTTTCTGGAGTTCCTCTTCTTTCCCTTGGCATACTTCTCCCCACATCAGCCAAGGTGGATGAGTAACTTCTTGGGGACTCTCGGTCTATTGGAAAGAACAGGGTCAGTCAGGGTGAGTATCTGCTTAATTCCAACCAGACTTGCTTAACCATTTTCCCTGGTGGTAATTATTTTTTTCCCACCAAATTTGGAGAGAGGCAGCACTATTCGAGACTTGGGTATGACTCACAGGTAATTGTAAAGTCATTATATAAGACACAAAAACAAGAGTATTTCTAAAGAAAAAATATCCCAGGTTGCAGAAGTAACTGCATATATATAAATGTAATTGTTATCTTGCTGATTAATCGTACCACCACACCTGTCATAGACAACTTGTAGAAATTTTTTTATCTCATTTTTTTAGACTTTCTATTTCTATTCTTTTTGCCCCTCCAGTTTATAATAACTATAAAGGCCCACCAAGGATAAAGAATTTGAAAAGAGCAACAATTTGTAGGTACAGAAACATTTTGTGGAACAATTTTACAATGTCGTAATGGAAAAGAGACAAAATCAAAGAAAGCATGTTGATGACAAGAGTATGGTCACGTCCATTCTCTCTCTCCCCTCCCTTTTCTAAATACTCAGACGATGTCTATGATTTTCCCTGTGCCCAGCTGATAAGCTACCTTATCAGAAAGTAAATAATCATCCCGAGAAGCAAAGGAATAAATATAAAGCATCCTATTAGTTGCCAAATTGCTTGTGACTTACTGAATTATTTTTGTTCATTTAAAGCAAAGTGTAATTCATTATCATCACATTACAAGGTTATGATTGCTAGTAGTTCTTAACAGTATCTTATACCTTGTTGTATTTATGTGCCTTATATATGGAAACTTAACTAGAGGTTAAATATAGTCTATGTCATAGAATTTTTACCAGCATAATTGGGTAAAATTTGTCAATCCTTTCTTTTATTCCTTCAATACATTTAGTTATGCTGAATAATAAGAAGCATTAAAAATATAGTTGATTTTATTCACTTGTGAAAGAATTAAAAATGTCGATCCATTATAAGAAAACATAAAGGTTTTAACGGCTTTGATTGTATGAAAGAATTGACTGCTTACAACAACTGAAATAGACAGGTAAATGTCTAATGTGGTTGTGAACTCCAAGGTCCTTAGATTTGCACACATTCAGAAATATGTGCAGGCTCAGCGCCTGTGGCTCAACGGGCTAAGGCGCCAGCCATGTACACCTATGCTGGCGGGTTCGAATGCAGCCTGAGCCCGCCAAACAACAATGACGGCTGCAACAAAAAAAAAAAAAAAAAAAAAAATGGCCAGGCGCTGTGGCAGGTGCCTTTAGTCCCAGCTACTGGGGAGGCGGAGGCAGGAGAATCGCTTGAGCCCAGGAGTTAGAGGTTGCTGAACTGTGATGCCACAGCACTCTATCCAGGGTGACAGCTTGAGGTTCTGTCTCAAAAAAAAAAGAAATATGTGCAAATGTTTCAGGTAAAACTTAGCCAGTTATTCTCAAGGATGCCAGAGTATTATGTGCAGTGTACTTTTTGTTCTGTTAATAGGCTTTTATGATCATAGGAGTCTCATCATAACCATAAGTTTTAAATTACTTTTACTAACCAATGGAATATAAATGATTTTTTCACTTAGGCAAAACACAATTGGAAAGAAAATATTTTATTAAAAAGCAAAATATTCTTTAAATACTTTTCAAAGACCTCTCAAAATATGTTTTAATGAAATTGGAGGCTTGGCACCTGCTGCTCAGTGAGTATGGCACTGGCCACATACACCAGGGTTGGCAAGTTCCAACCCGGTCTGGGCCTGCTAAATAACAAGGGCAACTACAACAACAAAAGCCGGGCATTGTGGTGGGCACCTGGAGTCCCAGCTACTTGGGAGGCTGAGGCAAGAGAATCACTTAAGCCCAAGAGTTTGAGGTTTCTGTGAGCTGTGAAGCCAGGGCACTCTACCCAGGGTGACATAGTGAGACTCTGTCTCAAAAAAAAAAAAAAGAAATTGGAGATGATTACATTAGGATATGACCAAAAACAAACAAACAAAAAAATCTGGAGAGGGAGACCAGGTGTAGCTCACACCTATAACCCCAGCACTTGGGGAGGCTAAAGCAGGTAGACAGCTTGAGCTCAGGAGTTTGCCAGCCTGAGCAAGAACAAGACCTCATCTCTACTAAAAATAGAAAAAGATTAGCCCAGCATTGTGACAGATACCAGTAGTCCCAGCTACTCTGTAGGTTGAGGCAAGAGGATGGCTTGAGCCCAGGAGTTTGAGGTTAATGTGAGCTGTGACGCCATAGCACTCCAGCCTGAGCAACAGATGGAGAGTCTCTCTCCAAAAGGAAAACACAAACAAACAAAAGAAAGAATGAAGGAAGTAGCCAATTTCTTAAAAAATCAGATTCTGACATCATTTAATCAGTGAACATTTCCAGTTCTACAAACTGATTTTAAACATTTTGATTGACCGAATTCCTTTTTTAAAGCATGTTGCATAGTATAAACCAAAGCAAAATTGAATACTACAAGTAAATTTGTGCAATAATAATTATTGAGCCATACATATTACAGTTCATAAGAAATTTGAATTAACTCTTTTGCCTATAGAGTTTATATTCTATACTATAAATTCTGAAATATTAGGGGTTTAAATCTCCTTTCTGTCACCTCCTATCTCTGTGACTTTAGGCAATTTTTTTGTCTACCCTAGGTCCTAGTTTCCTAAATTGAAAAGAATGCTTACAATAATGCCCACCCCCTCTGTTTTTGCCAGATTTAATTAGATAATGCATGCAAAGCACTTCGGAGTGCCTGGAGCATGGAAGCTTCTCTGGTGACTAAGTTTAAGCCTGAAATATTCTTTCTAGTCCTTTAAATTGACATAATAAACAGGTACTTTAAGAGTTAATGAAAAGAATCAGATAAAAATATTAAAACATCCTGAGCTTTTACGTTACATCTCCAAAAAGTCCTCTGCTTTTGAACTGCCATTTGCCCTTGTGTTGACATTTCAAAATTATCTATGAAAATGGAGATTTGAGTCACTTTTAATTTAGTTAGTTTTTTTTTGAGACAGAGCCTCAAGCTGTCACCCTGGGTAGAGTGCCGTGGCATCACAGCTCATAGCAACCTCCAATTCCTGGGCTCAAGCAAGTCTCCTGCCTCCTCCTCCCAAATAGCTGGGACTACAGGCACCTGCCACAACGCCCAGCCACTTCTTTGGTTGCAGCCGTCATTGTTGTTTGGTGGGCCCGGGCTGGATTCAAACCCGCCACCTCAGGCGTATGTGACTGGCACCTTAGCCCATTGAGCCAGAGGCACTGAGCCGAGCCACTTTTAATTTAGATGGCCTAATTTAAATTTCCATATAGAGTTGTTTTTAGCAGAAATGGCAAGTAAACAAATTAAGTAATGGAAAAGAGAGACAATGAATACCTGATTGGTGGAAATGGCACTTTTATATGTACAGCTTAAAGGTACACTCACAAAAAGTTTTTTTTATCACAATCGTGTCCTTTAGATGGAGAAAGTATTAAACAAGTCCTAATTTCTTTGGTTGCCCATCAAGTACTAATCTCATGTTTCAGCTTTGCTTCCTGAATGTTTTTATACAGTGACTTCTATAAAGAATGCGAGCAAATTACTTATTGAGGGGATGAGTATAAAATTTTAAAGTTAATACAGAGAAGAGGCCATTTGTTAAATTATCGTTTTGATTCATTTGATAATGAAAAAAGGCCCTTTGAAGGATACTGGTATTTAATGATAGTTTCCGTTGTCAAATAGTCTCTTTAACTTAGCAGATTGTTTATTTTGTTGTCTCAAATGTGACAGCTGTTTCATTCCTAACATCTTATAAGCTCCTACATGTTTTTTTCCTCTCAAAGACTACAATTTTTGCGATCCCTTTAAGCCACACATTCCCAAAACGCCACGTGGATGAATGAGGACGATTCAGTAGGACACGTGCATACAACACAGAACGATGCCAAGTGGTCTCACCGCTCAGGATGATGAGATGGTGGGATGGAAAATGAAAGAGCCGGAGGGAGGGGGGTCTCTGAACCCCAAAGGGAAAGAAAGAAAAGCTCATCCACCTTGGAGCGCACCGTCAGGGTCCTGGTGGTGGGAGTTGTTGTTGGTTGTGTCCACGTCTTGGAAAGAGGGACTATGGGGGCTCCTGCCACATTCGTGCTGGAAGGACGAGCCGTGGGGCTGGCGCCTGGGGCTCCTCCTCAGCGCGCGCAAGGACGAAGTCCTCTCGGGGACGTCTGGAAGCAGCTCGCTGATCAGACGGTGCAGAATGCTGTTGTCTGGCAAACTCCCCCTTCTCTTTTCGGCTTTGATTTGATCACAGATGTCTTTAAGGGCCGAGTCCAGGGCCTCAAATACGGATGCTTTACATTTGGCCTTTTCGGTCTGTTTTCTTGGAGTGGAATTTTTTTTCCTCCGGAAAGGCACGGGACTCACTAGAAAGGCAAGTTTGGAGAGGCCGGGGTCCACGTCCTGCCTCCCCGGCTCCTCGGCGGCGTGCTCGTGCCTGGCTCGCTCGTGTCTCAGCATGGTGGTGAAGCGGGTGTAGGAGGCGGGACACCTGCCCTTGCAGGAGCTGAAGAGGTGCTGGTGGTGGTGGTGGTGCTGGTGGTGGTGGCTGGACCCGTAAAAACTCTCAGAGGATGTGAAGGAAAAGTGATCGAAGTCGCTTTCACTGCAGAAGGATGCGCCTTCCACGTGAACACAGTCGCTGTGGTCGGACACCACCCCGTCTTGGTCGCTGTCAGAAAACTCCACGTGCGGCCTCGGCGGCTCGTCGCTGGTGACCTCGATGTGAATGGGCACCAGGTCTTTGGACGTGCAGCTGAGCGGGGCCTGAGAAGGGCGCCTGCTTTGATTTTCTTCCTCCAGCAAAGACTCGATGGAAAATCGCCTCCTGGGACACAAACCGTTTTGTTGTGGCTCTAGGGTTACAGGTGACAACATGTCGTCCCCTAAATTGGGCATGGATTTTGACTTTTGGATCAACTTTTCGAATTCGGAGATGCGGGTGGGCACCATGTCCCTGGGCACCTCCTCGGTGGACGACTGGCTCCAGCTGGGCAGCAGGCCGGGGTGCTGCCGCTCCCGTTCGTACTGCAGGATCCTGGACTTGACCGAGCAAATCACCTCCGAGGTCAGCAGGTCCTTGCGGTTAATTCGATGCATCTTCTTGTACATCTTTAGGAAGCCGGGAGCGTTGTGGGCCGACCTGTGTCTGACCCTCGACCTGCCGTTGCTGCGACCCTCCTGGATGTAGGCGGACGCCCACCGGATGGGGCAGCTCTCCTGGGGGTCCTCCTCGCACAGCAGGGAGCCCAGGCTTTCCGACTTGGTTTTCGGGTCCGGGAAGCTGTCGCTGTCACCATCTAGGAGATCATCGCAGCTCCGGGATTTGATTTTGGGGGAAACGTTTTCTTCGGTGCTGCTCCAAATTTCTGCGTTTTGCCGGGCCATTTGCCAGCCGTTCTTGAAAGTAATGGCCCTTTGGGAGTCCCTCGGGACGTCCAGGTGCTGTCTGTAATTGCTACAGTAATCTAACTCACTGCAGGGGTGGCCGTTGAGCCCTGAGTAACTGCAAAGGGATGGACACATTTTGCTAGCATCCTCACCTTTTAGTCCAGAGCAGCGTGGTAGAAGAGAGACATTTGGAGAAGTTAAAAGGTTCACAAAGAGAGGAGAGCACGTCAGTAAAGCGTCAGACAGCACAGCAAAGAGAAAGCAGTTAGTGTGTTCAATCTAGACACTCCTTGTTAACACACGCAGCCTCAACTTCAGAGAAAAATGTCTAATGCTATGGCAAGACAATACCTTTTCAATGAACATAGTTGCGCAGAAAGGGTTAACAAAACCACATAAAAGAAGTAATTGATGTAGCTAATGCATCTATTGTGATTACACAGTTCATACATCTTTCTGCCAATATGATTTGCCGAAGGCACAATGGCACATCTTCGGCTAATAACATGACTTCATAGTGATGTAAAACTGCAACAATTAATGCCAAAAGTATTATAGACTTCATCAACATAATAGAGTCGGGATGTGAGTGTTGTTTGGCTTATAAATAATATGCAAGTAAAGAAGAATTTATAAATTTACATTTAACTAATACTCCCATAGTTGTATCAAATACTTTTCTTACGGGCATGGAGTAGAAAAGCTAAAAGACAAAAGTAGTTTAAAAAAATTACAAAATTAAGATGCTATGAACTATTTGTGCTTGTATTTTTCTGAGAAAAAAATAGCTATAGCCTTTTTCAACAAATTTACCTATTTGTTTACCTTTAACCCCTTATTAGGTTTACTGTACAGTTTCATAGGATAACTGGTATCAAGAGAAGGTAAACACTTGTTTTCATTCCGAGGAGGCTTTTATTTTCTTTTTAAATCACCTGAAGTATAACAGAGAGCTAAACTTGACCTTAATTTGGAATATATGTGGAAATATTCTTTTCTTTTGCTCTGTTGAGTTAAGCAATAAATGAGAGGCCAAATTACATCTAATGGGACATTTTATTCTTAGAAATAAAATCTAGCAAAGGAAACATATTTCTATTTAACACTCATGGCCTTACGATCTTCTACAAATTCTCCAAAAGCAGATAAGCACATGAAGTAAATATCTAGGGTTTGGGAAAGGAAGTTAATTTAACACCCCTGATGATTAAAAAAAAAAAAATTCGTTAGCTCCAAAAAATTGAAGCTGAGGCAAGTGGATTGCTTCAGCTCAGGAGTTTGAGAACAGCCTGAGCAAGACTGTGCAAGGACCTGTCTCTACTTAAAATAGATAGGCTAGCCAGGTGTGGTGGCGGGTACTTGCAGTCCCAGCTACTGGGGAGGTTGAGGCAGGAGGATCTCTTGAGCCCAAGGGTTTGAGGTTGCTATCAGCTGTGATGACACAATGGCACTCTACTCAGAAACACAGAGTGAGACTCTTATCTCAAAAAAAACAAAAACAAAAACAAAACTGAATTCATCAGACTTCTTTTAACTTTTGGGATGTATCCAAGAAAAATGAATCAGTGGTATTTCACGACCTGCTTGTTACCTTAAGATACCCGTTTGCATGAAGCAGCAGAATCGTACAGAAGCATCCCTGGTAGTAGGAGGAAGGTGCAATGGACTGGGCTTCCTCCCTCTGAACTGTTAGCTATTTTTCACAGCTGTACTGGGCCTTAGAAAGGTTAGGCCTTCTACATACTCGAGAGTCCAAACCTCCCCATCACTGTCTCTGCACATAGATCACCTACTGCTTCGCTTTAACTACCACCTGGCAACACTTCGAGTGTCTATAGGTGATAATGTGCAGCCGAATCTGTCTCGTTTCATGGAAACTTCTGTTAGAGCTCAATTTCTTCACACATTTCAAAATCCCTCTTTATTCTGTTTCAAGGGACTGGGGAAGATTGTGGGCCCCAAATTTGGGGTAGCCCCATGTCTGCCCTGTGTCCCTATGGATGTCATTTCAATCTTCACTCTCTGTCCCTGAAACACCCCTGTCCCCAAGGCAGTGACAGAACCAACAGGAGTGACTTTCTCCCTCTCAACGCTGTGCTCACTCAGGTTCCAGAGAGGAGACGGGCCATCCAGAGAAACATCATGGTGATTTCTAAGTTTTATAATTATTGGTTGAAACCAGTTAGTTCTTACTGTGGAGTGTTGTGAACAGGCCACTGTGTCACGCAGCACTCTACCCAGAGTGACACAGTGAGACTCTGTCTCAAAAAAAAAAAAAGATTTTCAGAAAAAACATACTAACATTTGCAAGTCAGAGTCCTTTAAGCAAGGAGTGGCTGTCCAGTTTGAGTCAGCCTGGGTGGGAAGGAAGATACTGATGTCAGTCTGGTCCCTGAGACTAGATTAATTCCAGGCGCCGCAGGTGAAAGCCTGCACGTGCCTCTCCCATGGCCCAGCTCTCACAGGGCGCTCCAGGCTAAGACTCAAGCTGGCAAATGGCCTGCATGTCCACTTATTATCTATTACTCACCCTTTGCTCTCGAGGGGGAAGAAGGTGAAGAGCTAATGAAAGACTTTGTAAGGGTGGCGCTTGATCCTGGCAGGTCTGCACGACCCGGGCTGCCCCTGCTTGCACTCTGGTCTCCCAAGCCCCTCGGTGGCCCCACCGCCGGCTCACTCTTCCTCCGTTTCCGGAAGTCACTGGCCGTGCTTGCAGAACTGAAAGAAGGAGTCACATTAGTTTGATTGGTGATGGAGGCAGTTATCATGGGCACCAGAAGGATCCAGGGAGTGTGCTAATGACATGGTACAATTCCCGGCCCCCTACTTCAAAACCATTAGGAACTGGCTCAGTGCCTGTAGCTCAGTGACTAGGGTACTGACCACAGACACCAAAAAAAAAGCTGGTGAGCCCAACCCGGGTCGGCTACACAACAATCACAACTGCAACAACAACAACAGAATAGCTGGGTGTTGGGGCAGGTGCTTGTAGTCCCGCTCCTCGGGAGGCTGACACAGAGAATTGTTTAAGCCTAAGAGTTTTAGGTTGCTGTGAGCTGTGATGCCATAGCACTCTACCGAGGATGACATAGTGAGACTCTGTTTCAAAAAACAAAAAGAAAAACAAAACAAACCATTAGGAATTCACTCCTTGACTTTAGACGTGATTTCTTTGGAACCATCGGGTTTGTGCTTTGTGTTAACCAGGCTGTGGGTTTAGAAAGAGCTAAAATGAAGCTGGGCAGGGTGGCTCACACCTGTAATCCTAGCACTCTAGGAGGATCCCTTGAGCCGATTTTCTGGTATTTTAAACTAAGTGTGATATTTAAAGCTTATTAGCAGGACTAATGTTGGGCAGACTCTAAGGGCCTGATGGTCACCAACTATCTTGGTTTCACTTTGTCTCGTCTCTCTCCCTGCCAACTGTGTAAAGCTGGTAAAGTTACTGAGCCTAATTTTTCTCAGAGAAAAAGTGGGGACAGTAGAAATTAATCCACAGCGTTGTTTTAGGTTTGAATATGTTTATGTTCCTAGCATAGCTAGTGTACGCATAGGAAATTCCTATTTCTTGGTAGTAACAGCATTTCTGGTTTGTGTAGTTGGTGCATAACTAATGAATATGTATATAACACTTTTTAATCTACAACATTTTTCAAATATATTATCATAAAAGCCACCTAACAACATTGAAAATTACTTATAATTCCCATCTAAAGAACAGAAAATAGTATAGCAAAGATAGTGAAGAACTTCTCACTCTATAAAGAAATCCAGAATTATTCACTCATTTTGAAATAAATTCTTAAATATAATCATATAAAATATTGCAGAGACAAAAATAAAACAAAGTTCATGAGGCATGGTTTTTAAAATAAAAATGAGTGATCCTTATTTTCATTACTATTTCAATGAATGATAATTACTTTTTTTTGACATAGAGTCTCGCGCTGTCGCCCTGGGTATAGTGCCATGGTGTCATCATACGCAACCTCAAACTCTTGGGCTTAAGCCATCCTCCTCCCTCAGCCTCCTGAGTAGCTGGGACTATAGGCACTTGCCAGGCTAGTCCAGCTAGTTTTTCTATTTTTTAGTAGAGACGGGGTCTAGCACTTGCTCAGGCTGGTCTGGAACACCTGAGCTCTGGCAATTCTCCTTCCTCCACCTCCTAGAGTGTTAGGATTAGAGGTATTTATAATATTACTATTGAAAAAGGAACCACAGGTATAGAATATTCTACTTTTGTAATGTTAATGAGATTCTTACCTAGTGGGTCTTTCCAGGCTTCTGTCTACAGAGGACTGATACAAGGAGGCCTGTTACAATAGAAAAAAAGTTTCATGAAAATTTTTATCATGGCAACATTTCCTTTACCTGTCAACATTAAACAAGGTACCCTAGAAAGAATATTATAAAAATTGAGGTTGAAGGAAACATTTATTATGATCATATAAATGTCTTCCCAAACAGAAATCACACAATCTGATTTATTCTTTGTTCCTATCTGCTTCCTCTTCTGCTACACGGTTTTGCATTTCCTCTGCAGATCAAATTATCCACGACTCAAGTATTGCATGAGGAATGGGAACCAGTAATATTTCCACAGGAATACTGAAGTAAGAGCTAATGCTTCTATACAACATTAGCTTCAGAATCTTGTCCATTGGCTGTAAACAGAAATTTCCTACCTACAAGAGTGATTTGATGTTGCAAAAAAAAAAAAAAATGCAGTCAGCATGCCCCCGGGGGAGGGGGGGTCAACTGCACCAAGTACACTAAGTTCTACAAGTTGAACTTAGAAATGAAAAAACAGTGTAACCTAAATATTCGTACCCTCGTATTAATCTGAAATTTAAAAAACGACTCTTCATCAAAAAACATACATGCTGTCATCATTTGTTGCCAGGTGTTATATCTAAAATATAAAGAGAACTTGAGACACCGTCCATCCGTCAGCACAGACATGTCATTTCAATAAAACTCACAGAATTTAATTTGAACAAATTGCTACTTTAATCAGGTACAGCTTTATATCTTTCTAATTAGGTAAATTCAGGGCTAGTTTAAAATAAATGACCCTAACAAATTAAAACATAAACTTTTTTATTTAAAAAAGCAGACTTTAAACGTTTTTCTTCATTCCGAACAGTACACTGATATTGATACTAAGCAAAATCATAGATAAGAATTTTTCATTTTCCGAGGCTAGCTGCCGTGGTAATTGCTGAAATATCTCCAAAGCAAGAGAGGATCAGTCCCGAGCTCCAGAATCTTTGCAGTAACAATGCAGATGAAAGGGGTTGTGGTGTGATATCTAGAAAGTGTAGGGAAATGGATGCCAAATAGATATAGTTTTGGCTTTGGTCATATTTGATGGTCAATTCATCATCATAGATGAACTTTGCTTCTATGAACAACTGAAATGCTATTTAGAAGTGTTCATCATTTTGAAAGTTTAAAAAATGTCAGCCAAAAAAAAAAAAACATAAGAATAAAAAAATAAATAAAAATGTCAGCCAGAAAGATAAACTTTGATACATTTTACCTTAAGCTATCACACAGAAACATTTTATCAGAATATTAAAAGTCTATGTAGTGGAAATTAAACCTCGCTTTCCAAACTATAACTCTATTTTCTATTAATTGGTAAACTAGCACCAATTAAAACACTAGTATATGATTTTGTAATTCTTTATGTATATCAGTCTGACAAGCTCCCATGCATAACTCTAAGCTTGCTTATATTAACTGATATTTTATTTATTTATTTATTTATTTATTTATTTATTTATTGCAGTTTTTGGCCTGGGCCAGATTTGAACCCACCACCTCTGTTAACCACCCCTAGGCACCACCCCTATATTAACTAGTATTTTAACTTAATTCTGTCTTACAGAATGAGAATGGAAACTTGCCCAGAAACAAACAAAAGCTTCCTTCTGCACACAAGAATATTCCCCACCCCCTTTTCTTCTGTTGCTTTTAGTTCCTAGAAAATATTTAGGTTCCTAAGTTCTCAACAGATATAAATTAGAAAAAAAATTTCAATGTGCTAGTCTAGTAGGATTACATGATTATTTTAATTTGCTGCAATCTGAACTGGACACCAGAAAAGCAGGAAAATAGGTACTAAATCAGAAGGAAAGCAGACAAGTAAAAATACAACCCAGACAGTTACGTGACAAGTCAAAGGTATTACTGCTACGTGTTTGCAGAAGAGCATTGCCATTTGTGTGGATAATGGCTCTCTAGGGACACACAACACACCGCATATTGTCAAAAAGTGTCAAATTCAGGACACTCTTAGAACACCACTAGAGCGACTAGAAATTTTAAAAGATCAGCTTAGAAAAATCCTAAACAATATTGTAATGTAAAATAAAACCTACTGTAAGAACTGACGAATTAATTGTGCTTTAGTTATTCCTTCTTGTCCTGGCTTCCACAGCCAAAATAAACTAAAACCAGTTCTGTGACTTTAGGTAAATGCAGGGAAAAGTTCAGTATTAAATGATAAGGGAAGAGTAAAAAGTCTAGGTAGATTGATGACTAAGAGAAAAACCTGTACACTAATTTAATTACACTTGTACTCATTCTGAAATGGAAATTGTCTCCAGGATAAAGGTAATGCATTTTATGATTTATTGTGATTTACTGAGTATTGACATATTATCATTATTTAAACATATCTAGAACATCATTTTAATGAAATACGGACATTAAATCGCTCTCTCTGATAAGTACTCAAGTGACTAAACTTTACTTAAAAGTTCTTAAGTGTGTGGCTTGTGTTTCAAATGTAAATAATTAAAAAGTCCTTAACTTTTAAATTATTTAAGGTCCTTCATTAATGTCAGTTTTCAGTTATATTTATGGAATAAAAGAATGTTATTCATGGCAAATACTGGGCACTTAATGAATGGTAACTAAGGGGTAATGTCTAATCAATTAAAATTTTTACCAGAAATGTTTTATAAAAGGTTATTAAAGACAGAATCCAGATACCTTGTAAGAGTATGTTTTTCTACACTCCTCCATGGTGCAAAATTAATAACAGACAAAATTCTCTCTCACTCCCAAAGAGATAATGAGAAACAGTTATAACCACCAGCAAAGTGCTTCTTTATGTGATTTTTTTGGGCATTACCTATAGAATGCACAGAATTATATTTTCATTATTTTATACCCAAGTATTATTGTGTAATGTTAATTAGTAGCACTGACTTCACAGAAATTCATTAGTTAACAAGGAATGAGATTAAGTAAATAACTTGTTTCTAAGACTTAATTTCTAAATATGTCTCTTGGAAGTGCTAAAGAGTAGGATACGAAGGAAACAGCACTGAAATGAAGGCTGAGAGATCTGTGTTCTTTCTTTTTCACCATCATCTTACCACGGGACTTCTGGACTTCTTAAAATTGTTGCACTACACTTTTTTTTTTTTTTTTTTGCAGTTTTTGGCCGGGGCCGGGTATGAACCTGCCAGCTCCAGTATATGGGGCCAGTGCCCTTCTCCCTTGAGCCACAGGCACCACCTACACTTTTAATTGAAAAAGGGGTACAGTGGACATGTTCTCTAAATTGCATTTCAGGGCTCAATGAACCAATTACCGTAGTTACCTTAAAACATCCTAGAAATACCTGAGTAAATTATCTGAGAAAAATATCTGACCACGCTGAATTTCAAAATAAAGTTTTGGGTTGTTCATTTGTTGAAATGATTTCCTTCCTTCAGATAGGAAGGTAACACAACATATATGATAGGATTATTTGATTGTATCTTCCTCAGATTATATGACTGGCTGCCTTGTTATAAAAGATAAGCCTTTAAAAATGCCTGAATTAAATAACCCAGAATGTTTCAGATTACCCTATTTTACTTTTTACTTAATATATAAATATTTTTATCACTTCCTTGTTTTAACACACACTTTGATGCTTATCGCAGGGGAAAACGTTTGGAAAGTTAAAGCTCTAAAAATCTGGCTGTTTCCCCCAAGACTTTGTGCTCGCAATTCAAGTGCTAACTACCATGTATCTATCAGTAATAACATAAGAGTTCTACCAGTGTGTTCTAGTTGCACCAATTGAACTGAGACTTTTCAATGAAAATATTTTGTGTTCCTGTATTCAGTTAAGACCCACAGAGCAACCATTGTGTGAAAATCAGTTCATTTGCTTCGCTCCCATGCTAGTTGCCTTTTTTTTTTTTTTGCAGTTTTTGGCCAGGGCTGGGTTTGAACCAGCCACCTCTGGCATATGGGGCCGGCGCCCTACTTCTTTGAGCCACAGGTGCTGCCCTATGCTAGTTGCTTTTAAGAGTCCCTGAAAGGAGGCTGTTAGACAGCTGATGGTGAGCAATACAGTAAGTTTTGCTTGTGTCATCTACTGAGTCCTTTATCTGCTTTCCATTTTTCTTTGCAGAGATCAAGGTATAAAGCTTCTGACTCTGGGTCATTTCTGCCTTTTGCATATGCTCTTTGTCTGATTTGAATAAAATTTACATTTCTTGGTAATAATTTTTCACCTGATTGTCGTAAGCATTCTTCAATAGAGAAATACATTTCACCTCAAATTCCAGTAATGGTCTGTTACAATGTCCAGAGGATTAATAAGGTCTGTCAAGGGTGTGGACCTGGGAAGTCATGACAACAACTTCCAGGTATTTGCTAGCCCTATTCTTGATGGATGATAAAATCCACAAGTCCTAAGTCTTTAGGAAAATGAAAGAGTAAAAATAAATTCTAGGAATATGTGGGATACGGGCATCTGATTACATAAGAATCTAGACTCTTAATCCACACATTTAAGCATGATTATAAAATGGTTCTAAGAAGGCTTTTAATGGTATTTCACTCAGTCTAATAAAAACAGATGGTTAATCCACTCACTAGTACTTTTGATTTTTCATTTTCATACTGCTGAATACTAGAACTGAACTGAATGGTTTGACCATAAATTGTTAATTCACCTAGAGAAACAGCCAGTATCTTTTGGTATAATTAACGTCCAGGGCCATCCTAGATACAACACAATGATGCAAAGATAGATTTTTCAAAAATAGCTTAGGCACTATAGTGAAATGTAAAACACAGACTTTCAGAATCACAGTCATAGCCCATAAGGGAGAAATCTGAAAAAGAGAGAATAACTGGTTTTTACCTCATTGGAAACACCAGAAGAATGATCTTGAACATAGTCCAGAGCCTTTTTAGGAGGCTGGGTGTAGGTGCACCACATAAGCAGAAGTGTAGAGATGGAATGAGGAGAATCAATGGCAGCAAGGAATGGACATGTGGAAAAGGTGACAACAGTTAGATGGAGTGACAACAGCACTGGATACACATACAGAGTGACATGAACGGAGGAAGAGTGAATGCTTGCAAATATTCCCAAGTACTGGGCACAACTGCTGGTGCTCGCTCAGTTAGTATACTTATGAAGTCATTTCATCAAACCAAAATTAGCACTTCTACTCTCTGGCCACAGAGGAATGCAAGGTACATTAGAGGAACAAGGAGCAAGTGAACAGCATGCTGGGGAATTGCAGGTGTGGCCGGAAGTGATTATGGGAAATGCAGGTTATTTAGCCTTAGCACAAAAATTGGTGCTGTCCCTGCAAGCTCCCTACCGGACAATAATAATGCACACAAAATAAAGCTAGAGAATGTTTTTCCTCTGAAATAAGATGCATTTATGTTAATACCAAGGTAAGGACGAAAGAAAAAAAAATGGAAGAAAACATTTCTCTGATTATGCAATAGAAATTCTAGAAAAAAATTATTTGGTTTATATTCATTTACAGTCACTTTTGATTGAGTTCAGTAAAAGAGAATAAATCAAATCATGTCTTCTTTGCAGTTTAATGGACAAATGGGACTACCTCACCAATCAGCAAGCCATATGTGATGAAAATACAAGTCTGCAAAGCGGCATGTGATCTAGCAAAAGGCAGGTGACTCTGATTTCTAATAAAAACCGCTGTGGAGTGTAACTGGCACGTTATTTAGGAGTCTATGATTCATAAAACATATGTAACAGACACGCAGCAAAGGCTCTGCTGTTGGTAGATACTGTTCTTAAAACTTGAGGTAATCAAGTTGTTACTTGAAGCCATAGTTGAGTCTTTATCCCAAACAAGGTAAGTAATTGTGCCCAAGCTGGGGGGTAGAGGAGCTTCTTCTGCTGAGACAGTGGGACTGGTGAGATGGTGGGGATTAGAGGAGTGGAGGTGGCTTCCACTAGCAAGTCTGGAAATAAAGGTCCGTAGGGCTCACCCAATTTTTTCCTTTCCTTACATCTTTAATGGGAAACAGTCATGCACTATACAATGATGTTTTGGTTAATGACAGACCCCATTACGGTGTTGGTCCCTTAAGATTATAATACAATGTTTCCCCTGTTCCTTTTCTATGTCTAGATACGTTTAGATGCACAAATAAGAGGTTAAGATGGCCTATGGTATGCCAGACAGTCCCATGTGTACAGGTTTGTAGCCTGGGAGCAGCAGGCTGCACCACATGGCCGGTGATTTGGGCCATCTAAGTTCGGGTAAGTGCCCTCTAGGATGTTTAGACAGCAGCAAACCCACCGAAAGTGCATTTCTCAGAACATGTCCCCCTCATTCAGTCAAGTGTGACTTGACGGTATTTCACAGCAGGAATATTCAGGCAGAATATTACAGTGAGAACTGGCTGGAGACTTTATTTTTCTTTGACGGGCTTGAGTTTAACTTCTGACTTTGCCATTTATTATTCTGGGAAAATTACTTAGCCCTCTGGTCGGGTTTTCTTCTTATTGGAGAAGTATGAGACCTCTCAGAGATGATGGGGGCAGAACTCAGCACAGGGGTGGTATGGTAATTAACAGTAATGATTATTAGTACCAGGGTCAAGGCAATGCATTGATAATTTTGTTATCAATGTCTGTTTCAACTAAACCAAAATGGACTGTAAACAAATATAAATCTTCCTTAAAGCTGTAATAATTATCTACATATTCCAGGACAGAAACTCCCTCAACGTTTTGAATTTGCCATTCATTAGACATAAAGGAATTCTAATGCACGTGTAAGTGTCTGAGCATTAAACCATTTGGCACAGAAATAAATGCAAACTAAGCCGTACCAAATCTGTCTTCAACATGCATTCAGCTTTTGTCCTGACACCCATCTCTTCCGACAACGGTGATGTTTTACAAATCAAACGACATTCTCCTATGTTTCTTAGATGAATAGTCTAGCCTCACTTACCGGGCGTCCAAACTCCAGCTCTGAAAAGAATTTATACCAGGGCTCATTTTCTAAATCTATGTCATCTGGATTTATGCGATGGGTCTGGAGCAGACGTGAAGGAAAAGGAAAGGAGAAGGCACGCTGAGCACAGCGAGGGGACCGCCGCGCGTCCCAGGCACGCGGCAGCCACGCACCCAGCCCACCGCGCAGGACAGAAGGCAGCGAGCGACCTCAGGACACAGGGGAGGTTCCAGGGCATTGCCTCGTTAGCGCCTCTGCTCCATAGCAAGACGCATGAACTAGGGACGTTCCCTGGCAGCCAGGAGGGCCCCGGACAGCACTCCTGGGCAGGGCCCAGTGGGTCACTGCGTGGTCCTTGCCCTCCCTGGTGAGTAGCATCCCTGTCTGGGTGAGCACAGGGCGCAGACATCCCCTTGGGTACCGCATCCTCAGGGATGTGGCGGGGACAGGTGGGGGCGCTGCACTCCCGGCTGTGAGAGCGGGGGCTGTGCTGGGCGTCCCGGCTCTAGCGAGGGCAGAGGGAGCTCACCCAGAGGGGACAGGGCGCGGGGGCGCCGCTCCGGGGCGGCGGGCAGGGGCAGCCCGGGGCTTCTCCAAGTCTGGGGATTGAAAGAGGCTTCCGGCTGGGCTCCCTTGGGACGGGTGTCGGAGATGTTGGGAGAGGGGGCTGGAAGAAAGGAATGAAGGAGAAACTGAGGCGTTAGATGGAGGCTTTGACAGCGCGCGCGGAGGACACCAGCTGGCTGAGCTCTGCGCCCCGCATGGGGCCAGGTGGGAGGAGAATGACCCCTTCCTTGGTGAGGGGCGCGGTGTGACCCAGATACTTCACGAACATTCCGGACCACTGCGAAGACCTGCCGGTCCCCAGGCCCTCGGAGTGTGAAGACAGATCGCATTTACGAGACACCCCAGGACCCACCTGCCACCGACCTATTTGAGCTCAGGAAGGGACTTCGGTGGGGTCCAAGTTTTTCTCTTTACTGTGGGTGACTGAGGAGGGAGAGTGTGTGTGTGTGTGGGGAAATCCCGCCTTGTTTTCCCTGACATCATAATTTAGAGAAAAAGCCAATTTTGATCATTGACTTATTCTCCTCCAGTGGTTTCTAAATGCTGTGTTTAAGATGAGGAAACTCAGAGTTTATATGAATAGTTTGAGGAAATACAATTATTTTAGCAACAGAAAACAGACACAGAGCATGTACTTAACCAGCCAGACTCTTAATACTTTCAAATAATCCATGTCTGAAGAGAGCTGATTTTATATTACAGCTGAGTGCTTAAAGTACTAAGTGTGAGTTATCACTTCTTTGACATTATCACACTAATTAAACGTGGTACCATCAAACACTACTGTATTTCAAATCAGGGGGAAAAAATTCTAAGAAAATTATGTGGTTCCCTAAAAGCCATTCATCCTGGCCAAGAGACTGTACAGATGTTGTCCAAGAGGGCTATTAAGCAATCTCTGCTTCAAAACAATTCCGTGTCATTTTTTTTTACAAATTTCTTTCTTTTTTTTAAAGACAGAGCCCCACTCTGTCACCCTGGGTAGAGTACCTTGGCGTCATAGTTCACAGCAATCTCAAACTCTTGGGATCAAGCAATCCTCCTATCTCAGCCACCCAAGAACCTGGGACTATAGGCACCTGCCACCACCCAGTTAATTTTTCTATTTTTAGTAGAGACAGGGTCTTCCTCTTGCTCAGGGTGGCCTCAAACTCCTAAGGTCAAGTGATTCGCTGGCCTGGGCCTCCCAGAGTGCTGGGATTACAGGTGTGAGCCACCACGCCAGCTTCTTACCATTCTTAAAGAGCTCAATGACTTCCACTGAGCAGCTACATCTGAGTTCTGAAAGAAACGCTCTACAAACTTTGGAAAGTTGGGAGCTTTGAAGCAAACCATGTTCCGACAACAGCCACTATTTCAACGGGAGCTTGTTCTAGTGTTTTATTGACTTGTTGCATTCACAATGGTTTTGTTAATGACACAAAGACTATGCTTAATGGTGAATTATACCCAAAGTGATTTGATTGATGTGGTTTTGTTTATTTAGAAATAAAAGATTATAAGGGGTGAGGTTGGGGTGGAGGGAGGGTAATTGATGGGGCCACACCTACGGTGCATCTTAGAAGGGTACAGGCGAACCTTACTAAATGCAGGATACAAATGTCTTCATATAATAACTGAGAAAATGCCAGGAAGGCTATGCTAATCAGTTTGATAAAAATAGTTCAGATTGTATATGAAACCAGCACATTGTACCCCTTGATTGCACTAATATACACAGCTATGATTTAATAATAAAGACCAAAAAAAAAGAAATAAAAGATTATAATAGTAATTACAGAGAAAGATAGAGAAAATTGAGGCATCATTAAAAAATAGTGCCAGGGCCTAAGTTCCCCCAAATATGTGGTGATTATGATTATGGAGACTTTAGTAACCCTGGTAAGTGTTTGTGGTGGGATGCTAAGCAATGCAAATAGAATATGAACATGCACTTGGACCGTAGTTACAATGGTATCACAAAGCTTTTCCTGGATGACCACAGTGTCCAAATGTTGACATACACAAGAAACTACAATGGTGTGCTGGCATTGGGACTGTTGGGTTTTTTCTTTCTTTGGAATAGTATTTTGTTTTATTGTTACAATTTTTTCTCCCCAATAAATAAAAGTCAGAGAGAACAACGTTCTGAGGTATGGGAAAATGTAGGGATCTTGGGATATTTGCCCTTATTTATGGTTTGCCTCTCAGCAGTAACATTGAAATTGGTAAAAAGAAAATATTCTAGGAACTAATTTTAAAACTATTTTCTGTTTGACTGAAGGCTTTGATTCAATTTATGCTCCAGCCAATAGTAGTGAAAGTATTGAGATTTTGATATTTCTGAAACAGCTTTCTTCAATGATTATTTAGATCATGATAGATGCAGCCTATGATTATTTCTTGGAATGGTTTTGCTGGAACTGATGTTTAGTTTAGGGTAGTTGACCGTAGAGAGAATTTTCCAGTAATTCTTTTGTTTATAGAGGCATACTATTTCTTCTACAGGAAAATTAACCCTTGGGTTTTTAAAATGTCATAGTTTTAATGTTACAAACATATTACTAATTCTTGATTTTATTACCTCTGCTCTCAAATACAGTGTTTTGCTAAGAGGAGATAGCAACTTTTAGAGGAAAACAATCTATCTACGGAACATGAACAGCAGAGGGCAGCAAATTTGTTAAACAAATAAGTATACTTTTTAGCTATAATATAACTTTACTTAGATTGCCACTAGAAGAAAATATATAACAAGTGGATATACTAGGTCCTGATTTATAAAAACAAATTTCTATGCTAGAACATGGAAAAGGGAGCAGAATATCAATCATCTTGCACCAACCCTTAGAAAGGCAATAACTAGTCAATTACAAATTCAATTCATAGTCAAAATAGGCAGCTCTCTAGAATGCATGCCAATAGAAATTAGCAGAGAAAATAACCCAAGCAATTACAGCTGGCAATTATTTATGACTTCAAAATGTAAAAAAGGCACAGACTTAGCAAGTAAGTTTTAAGTGGCAGAACTAGAATCTTCTCTTTGCTGTGGGATGCTTTCAGTTGTGCAATCATCAAAGGTATTATAGTCATCTGGAGCCATTGCCAAAGTACAAGTTAGAGTCACGATAGTCAGTGACACACACACAGATGATCAGACAACAGGTGTATGTATATGTACTCTAGCAATCTCCCTAATCCAACACTTACCATGTGTAACATGGAATATTCACATTCTTCATAACATTTTTTTTGGTTTCTATTCATCTGAAAAAAACTCAGCAAGCGTCTGCTTAAACCAACTTTGTACCATCAGAGAATATGCTTAAGGAAAGCTAAAACTATACATCACATGTGATTCTTACTTAAAAGCTACCAAGCGTGAGTAATTTTAAAAATGTTTACATATTCTACGATTAAAAAGCATTCAGTTGCTTTTGTGGTTATAGAATTCCACTGTCCTCAGTATTTTATTGAGGCATAGGTTTCCTAGTTGTTGTTCCAAACTAAAAGGAGTGCTAACATATTTTGTTCTTGAAAATTATGTTCTTGGCTTGGCGCCTGTGGCTCAACGGGCTAAGGCGCCAGCCATGTACACCCGAGCTGGCAGGTTCAAATCCAGCCCGGGCCCGCCAAACAACAATGATGGTTGCAACCAAAAAATGGCCAGGCGTTGTGGCGGGTGCCTGTAGTCCCAGCTACTTGGGAGGCAGAGGCAAGAGACTCGCTTGAGCCCAGGAATTGAAGGTTGCTGTGAGCTGTGATGCCATAGCACCCTATCCAGGGTGACAGCTTGAGGTGCTGTCTCAAAAAAAAAAAAAAAAGAAAATTATGTTCATTAAATTGTAAGCTTTAATAGTCTTGGCTGCCATGTTCTACAATGCTTTAATTTTATAAATTATAATGCTTTATAATTTAAACTAGCCATCTATTTTAAATTGCACACGAACTTTATGGCTGCCTGGAGGGTGAGTGATCTATCCATTGTTAGAATGATCCTTTATGGTTCAAAGTGTCAGATGAAACTTTTCAACCATCAGATGAATCAAAATAAATTTCCAGATCAAACATTAGGCCCATTTAGTCAACATTTCTAAGTTTATAGTCAATGAATATTTATGAGCTTCGTAAAAAGTGCCTTTGCTTTGTTTCCCTGTTAAAGACCATAAATGCAATGCCTCTGTTTCTTAAGGAAGACCCTGGGCCAGGGTCTGGGGGCACTTCCGTTCAGACAGTGCATTTCCTTTGTATCCTAGGGAATCATGGAATTGGCAGGTGGGGAGGGGGTCATAGTTACTAACAGCAGTGTGTCAAATCACTCCGGGGTGTTTTGACAGAGACCCACTGGCTTTTTGTAGTTACAAATATTTAGGCTTCATAGATCAGCAATAAAACAAGGACTGTGTCTATCACCAACTTCACCCCCTCACTGCAAGGGTGAAACAGACCCTTAGTAATTCAATGACTGGATATTCACTGAACACCAACTAAGTGCCAGGCCTTGTGCTAAGGTTTTTGGAATACAGGTGGTGTCCTAGACATGTTCCCTGCCTTCAAGGAACTTAAGGTCCCCTCTGGACACCCACAGGTAGAAGGCCTTTACAGTTCCGTGTAGTCAGGGCACTGGGAGGAAGGCAGCCTGCCACGGTCCACAGCTCGGGGAGCTTTAAGTCTAGTGTTGAGGAGTTGGGGGGACAGTTCTCTGGGAGGAGTGTGACTACCCTGAGACATGAAGCATGGGGCAGAGCTTTCTGAGACATGAAGGATGGGGTGGTGGGGAGAGCTCTCCTGGCAGAGGAAATAGGCCGTGCTAAGACCCAGCAAGGAGGGAATTGAGAGTTCTCCCTGTAGCTAGAAGCAAGGAAGGTGGGAAGAGATATGAGGCTGGAGAGCTTAGCTGGGGCCAAATCCCTAGAGCTTTTCCAAATTATATTTAGGGATTTGGATTTGCCATAAGGACAGTGATGAGCTGGGAGAAAGTTTTGAGCTGGAGTAATAAAGATTTTGCTAAAGACTGACCTCGCTGCCATGGGGACACTAGATTTGAGAATCAGGTGGATGACAGGCAGGTGGCCGTTACTATAGCCCAGGCACTGGACGACTGTGGGCCGCAGAGGGGGCTGGTGGTGGCATTTCTCCTGGTGGGCAGGGTTCTGAGTGCCCAGGGGAGAGGGGACCCCAGATGACACTTAGGAAATCATATAGAGGTGGTGTCATCTCGGAATTCAAAAAGCAGCACATAATAGCTTAGCAGTTGTGTACAGTTTTCAAAAATTAATCATGAAAAGAGCAAAGGAATCCTCCCAGACCATGTTGGAGTCAAAAGGCTGCGTGCATCAGATAAGGCTTTGAACTCCCTTGGCCCTTCCTGCCACTTGCTACCACATCACTCTTTCAGCAAACCTTCATCCAGTCTCATATGTTCCAGACACCTCAGATTCTTATAAACTCTGTCAATATGTAGCCACTCTTTACAACTCCACTGCCCTTTGTTTTTTTTCTGCTTCTATAAATTAGAATGAATTCAGGATTTTGCTTTTTTTTTTTTTTTTTAATGAAACAGAGTATAACTCTGTGCCCTGGGTAGAGTGGCGTCACAGCTCACAGCAACCTCACACTCTTGGGCTCCAGCGATCCTCTTGTCTCAGCCTCCCAAGTACCTGAGACTACCAGGTGCCCACCATCATGACCGGCTCGTTTTCTATTTTTAGTAGAGACAAGGTCTCATTCTTTCTCAGGCTGGTCTGGAATGTCTAAGCTCAAGTGATCCTCCCACTTCAGTCTCCCAGAATGCTGGTACGGTGGCTCATGGCTAAATGAGGATTGACTCATCCTCATCCACTAGGATTGACTTTTTTTTTTTAAATGATAACTTTTAAAATAGATAACAGACCATTCCTATACTAAAAATGCTGGCTGAAATAATACATAGGACCAGCTCAAACCATTTGGGTTAAGGCTGGTCCTCCACAAAATGTTCAGAAGGCTTAAGCATTCTTTCCATTTCTCCCTAAGATGCCCATTCTCATTTCTGTCCAAGTTTCTAGGTTCCCTCCACTTATCTCTTCCTGTGGCCCCCAAGACCTGTGCACACCCGTAGGTCCAGATCTTCTTGCCTCTCTAGAACTAGTCAAGTATAATGCTCTTGTGTCATAGCTATCCATACATAGGGCCTAGGTTTCTGGTGAAGTAAATCAAATATACTAACTATAAATTATCCAATAAGTAAACAAATTTATACTGCAGAAGGATCTGCTATGCTAGTTAAGGTGATAATAATGACTACTAGCTAAATGTGCTTCCTTCTCAGTAGTATGCTGGGGATCCAGCCTAGTTCCAGCTGCCACCAGCTCTGTAGCCCAGGACACAGTTAGCCAGTGTGTGCTTCAGTCTCTCCATCTGTAAAATGGGAACACCATGGATCTACTTCTTTTGGGTGTGGGAAACATTATTATATGAGATAAGGCATGAATTACTTATTACAGAGCCTGACACAGAGTGAATGCTCAATGAATATTTATAGCCATTGTTATTGCTGTTCTTATTATTATGATTGCTATCTTTTTTTTAAAGATCCCAGCATGTGATACAAATATTCCTATTTTTAAATTAGGAGCCTTCAAAGCTCTAACCCAAAGATATGAGTAATATGGGTATTTCAGGCACAATGACAGAACCCCGGATGAGTGAGGGGGCAAAGGGGAGATTCCTTAGATGTGTGTCTGTTTTAACCCTCTGTTTTTAACCCTATTTGGTTTGCACAAAAGCAGGTGTCTCCTTGTGCATAAACATGAAATGATAGCCTGGACGTCCCTCGAGGTAGAGATTCTGTCTTGTTCGCCATTGTTTCCCCAGCACCTAATATACACCCTGGCACAAAGTTGGTGCTCAGTTTTGTTCAATTAGTAAGTAATAGAAATATCCTCTTGAGAAAGCTTCTAAAATCAACCCTGTTTCCTGACTCTGCAGCCACGAAAGCATCCCGATCACAGTGTTCATTCTCCTAAAAGTCTCATGAATTGTTAGAATGATGAAAGTTTTGTTGCTTACATTTAAATCTGAGATATACTATTTTGCTATTTTCAGTTTTATGCAATGGTGACATTGTGGTTCACTCAATTCTC
This sequence comes from Arctocebus calabarensis, assembly GCA_963573935.1. NCBI lineage: Eukaryota > Metazoa > Chordata > Mammalia > Primates > Lorisidae > Arctocebus > Arctocebus calabarensis. The sequence goes on from CAUYON010154734.1 coordinate 27,075, forward strand.
ATTCTGGAGAATGTGGAAGTATCATTATATTCTATCAGATAACCTCGTAAATGGGTTCTAAGTTTGCAGTGAACCTGCAAACCAGTGATGTCCCTTTTCCCTCTTTGTTTCTCTATTGAAGTTGTTACTCTTACTTTGAAGAAAGGCAAACATGGCTCGGTGAAGTATCACATATGGATTATGTGATTATAGGTTTTTGAACATGTTTCTCAAGAACATAACCACAATTATAGGGTTTCAAAAACTAAATTAAGGACACTTAGGTAGGGTGTGGTAAGTCAAGGGCTCCAAGTAAATTTCAGGGATGGCCTTACATCATATATAATAGTGAGATTTCCTGGAGGCTCTTGAAGGAGCTATCAGAGAAAAACCCTCTTTTTCTTGTTCACTGACACCTAAAATTCTTTTAAAGCAAAAATGAGAGTAAATTGCAATTGAAGTAAAATGTTTTCCTATAAGCAGGTCTGGATGGAGATGCAGAGAAGTTCTATAGTTTCAAGATCTGAGGGCACAAGCTCAGAGAAAAGGGCTCGAGAAATCAGAAACCCAGAAGGCCTGGGAAGAACCTCTTTGGTAACTTGCACTTTGAGGAGGCATCTATCTTTTAGTTTGCATATAATTAGAGTAAATGGAAAAAATACTGCAAAGTGAAATATAATCTTGATCCTTTAGAATGACAATCAATCAGGAAGCTTGAGGCTTGGTAACCTGAGAGAGATGTAATAAGAATCAATTAAAACAACTTGTTATAAAAAGGGCATTTGGAAAATTTCCCCATAAGCCAAAGAAATATTAAAAAACCAGTATGAAGACCAAGGGATGGAACGTCCCGATTCCATGTGTATCAATTGGGGAGATGGATTAATGACTTTTCTTTTCAGCCATCTATAATAGCAGTTGAATGCTGCATGTATGAGTGGTGCTCTTTAAAAAATTGAATTCAGGTTTGCGATTGGGCACAACTGTAGTTACATGCAAACGAGTCCTACTTAATTAGAGATATATAAATATATCTGGTGAGTAGAGACCATATTTTAGAGAATGCATCTTTCAATTCTGAGAAAAGATGCACAAATCGTGAAACAAAATAAATCCTGATTTCCAAATAATGTCAAATAAATCAATTATCTTTGTGACTAAAATTGCTAAACGGTACAAAATTCAGGTTTATCCAGAAACCCTGGAGACCTAGAGAGCTGGCATTCTGTTAAGGACAAGTGCTTACTGGTCTTTCATGCTGCAGAACTGACGACTTGCCCGGTTCATATTCAAAAATACTTCTTGGCTCAGACCGGAATTTTCTTGTGTCCACTTTTCTGTCTGGAGGATCCCAGTCATGCCTTGGAAATAAACAACAAATCATGCATTAAAATAAGCCCATGTGCTTAATTCAAAACATCTATATAAAGACCACTGGCTATCTGTTGTCAAAGTTAATTTTAATATGGATTTCTTAAAAATCCCTAGAATAAAAAGTTAATCTGCAAAACCCAACATATGTTTATTATACATATGTTTATGTTTTATTTTACATTAATGATTTTTTTTTTTTTTTTGAGACAGAGTCTCACTCTGTCACCCTGGGTAGAGTGCTGCAGCATCAAAGCTCACAGCAACCTCAAACACCTAGGTTCAAGTGATCCTCCTGCCTCAGCCTCCCAAGTAGCTGGGACTACAGGCGCCCACCACCATGCCTGGCTAGTTTTTCTACTTTAGGTAGAGATGGGGTCTCAGTCTTGCTCAGGCTGGTCTCAAACTCCTGAGCTCAAGGGATCTACCTGCCTTGGTCTCCTAGAGAGCTGTGATTACAGGCGTGAGGTACCTTGCCTGGCCTACATTAATGATTAAGAAAGCTATTTCTTCTATTTCACATTATATTATTCCCTCTCTTTTTCATGCAACTATCCTGTTGGCTCAAAAACTCACACGAGAGGTTTGCAGACATGCAGAAGGTGACCTATTAGTAAGCCTCTGGGTCACTAAAGGTAGCTGTGTATGTCTGTGTTTAAAATAAGGGGTAGTACGCTCTGCTGAGCTCTGTGAGTTTAACTCATCAGTCTGTGGCCTGACATCCTTGATCTGCAGTGACAAGGAGTAATGCACACACCATGTTTGATCTTGTTTCTTATAAGTGGCATCATGGTTTGGGAAAAGTATTGAAAATGTCGCTTGGGATGGGAGTAAGCTCTGTGGCACAGGAAACCATCTTTCGGTGTCAACTGAAAAACCAGAGTCAAACATCCAGCTCATGGGAATCAGCACTTTTTCCTGAACTAATATCCTTTAAGAGGTTGTCAAAGACAGACAAAGTAAAGCCTTTCTAGACACCTAGGAGTGAAAAATAAGGCTTCCTTTGGGTCCATCGTTTTTAGGAGCAAGGATTTTCTGATTATAGATTGGAATAATTCTAGCACCAGGCCATGGTGGAAATCAAAGTGCTCTAAGAGGAAGAACTAGGGGCACGTCCCAGCTTTCGACTAAATTACTAAATTCAGCAGACCTCTTACACTTTTCATTCTTAAATTTTTGCATCTGGGTTATGCACAGATAGCAAAATTGTGTTCTTTTTCCTTGCAGAGGAGTTTTGAACATCACATGCGATAAGATGCAGGGAACTTTAAAAGGGACTAGTATACCTCTTTGTGGGATGTTCATTTTAACTAAGACAAATGATACATTTAAATCTAAGTGCTAATTTTGGTTCTTTTTTGATTGGCAAAGATATCATTTGTGTCCAGATACTTGTTTTTTCAGTTTTCAGAGATCATGTAATTTATCCTGAGGGTATGAGTATTAAAATGAGAACCCCTTCACACGTGATGTGTATATATTTTCATGGTATCTTGTACCCTATGTCAACATCGGTTACTCTTAATGATACAATGGGGTGTTAAATAATATTTCTGGGAGGGGTATTGCAGATGATACTTAGTATCTGGTATTAGGAAAGAATAATTTTCATATTCTTATTTGTTGGTTACCAGAAAGGCATAAACTTTGGATTTAATAACAGCTGAATTTGGATCCTGGCTTGGACATACTGGCAAACTGAGTGAGTGACTTCAATTTTCTAAGCTGAACTTTGCTTTCTCTTTAAAATAGAATCCATCTCATTGGGCTGTTCTCAGAATCAAATGATACGATACAGACAGAGTGCTCCTTGTGCTGACCTCTTAGTAAAGGTTACCTATAAGTAGACATATTAGTCATAATCCAAATAAAAATAACACAATAAAAGTGTGGTGTAAAGTTTTAGTTTAGTGTGGATAGTTTCTATACAAATATTTCAGTGGAGAAATGAAAGCTATCAGCTCAAAAAACTGGTGGGAAGGAGTCACAGACAGACACTAAGTGTTATTTGTGACTTATGAATAACTCCCCCTGCCTTCAAAAAGATATTTTATGAATTGGTCTAACGTTTCAAATCTGCAGAAACTGAAAACCAGCTGCTTAGTCTCCAACTGGTATGCTAAAGCACATCTATGTCCATTAGTCCCACTTATTTGTCTCTTATACGCATTTACGGATCAAAATGTAGAGACTGTGCCTATGTTCACTCGATCTAATTTAGGGAACTAATTGGAAATTTAATGTGGGGACTAACGGGGTCAGTCATGTATTCTCTTTGTAGGGGAGATTTGTCCACTGGAGGCCATGTGGCCTTATCTTTATCCTAAGCTAAATACCGGCCACTTTGGGGGAAAACGTCTTACTTTTCTGTTGAAGACCGATCTCTTGGTCGAAGCGGTGGGACAGGAGGTGGCACGTGTGGGGGAGGCACTGGCGAGGATGCGTCCTTAAAGGCGTTGGTGCCATTGTCAGAGTGGCTTTTGGAAAGAGGTCTGTAGGTCTGGGTCTTTGCGGCAGGGTGTGATTGTGCCCCGTAGGGTGGGTTGTACAGACCTATCAGGAAAACACCCCCAGACAAACACAAAAAAGGGACAAATAACATTTTAGAAGACTAAATTATTCATTCTCTTCTAAATATCTAACGACTATGTAAAAACTTATTGATAAGCATATCCAGAGAGCACGCATCAGATGATTGCTCTCTATTAATGTACTAATAACATTAACTTACCAATCTTAATTAGTTCATTATTAATTTATCATATACACAAGCCCTGATTACAAGAAATCCTTGTCACTTATTTTGGAATTAGCAGTAATCCAGACTAGCGCTAGGCGTCAATTTACAGCACTCAGCAAATTTTCTCTTTGAATCACATAAATGAAGAGTGAAGGTTTCTGAGGAAGATTAAAAATACTTACAACTGCTTCCAAATATCTTTTAACACTTAAAAAAACCTCTGTGATTTACATGACAACTGACATGTTAATTGCAGCCCAACAAAATATTGCACAAGGGCTGTGCCAGGCACAAGGACGCACAAAGGCTCCATAAGCTCACAGCCCATCTGGGGAAATGAGACGCAAAAAGAATTATGATTGAAATTAATTGGTAACATGTAATAAAGATCCAGTGAGGAAAATATATATTGTGAATGATAGGGTGTCAAAGGCCATTGTCAGAGCAGATATTATAGAACCCATGCGCCTAGAGTTAGCCCTGAAGCATTAGTTAGGGATGGATGGGACAGAAAAATAAAAGCAGAGAAGTACAAGGCGTGAAGCCGTGGGATGGAAGCTTAGTAGAAAGGGGAGAGACTAGTTGCAGTGGCTCTGTCTACAGATCAAATGATGAAACTTGTAGGGGCTCACATGTCACTGCCGTTCCATTTACTAATTACTAAAGTGACACAAACTTCGATATAAAAATAATTATAAACATTTGGAATTTTTCACAATCTCAGTCTTTCGGGCTAAGTCTATTTGCACTCATCTGCCTCTCCTGAAAGTCTTTGCCAATTTCCTGGGCAAATGAAGAGGTAACGGTCTGGCCTTGATTCCATGGTCAGACTTCAGCTTTCGAGTTAAATAAGGATAGTGAGTTTGGCGAACTTGGGGTCCAGAATGGAAGTTGGAGGGAGACATCTCTGTAGGGCTCCTGCTGTGGTTAGGGAGCCAGGCCTTAAACCTAGAGGTCTTGCTGGGCTTGTTTCCCTTCCCTCTGTTGCTAGAGACTAGCAGTGACATCCCTAACAGTTAAAGGGCCTAGTGCTCGGAGAGGACAGCCTCATGGGGTACTGGGCCAGCCTGGCCAGGAGACCCCACTGCTGAAGAGGCTCAGACAGAATTCCTGACGCAACATTCAGGAGAAAGCAAGGAAGGGAAATATTTTTAAGGGGTCCTTCCCTCCAGCCTGGAGACCATTTCACGAGGTACCAATGCCCTGGAATCCAACTGGAAATGCCTAGAACTGAAGTCATTCTATTATGACCGCTGGCAACTCTGAGTCACAAAAGTAACCCAGCCAAGTGGGATTTTAAAAATCTTTCAATGAATGGCTTGCATTTTGGAGCAAAAAGCAGGGACAAGGTCACAAAATACTTTGCTTGACTTGTTTTTTTGTGACGTGTATCTGAACAATCTTGCTCAACTCTGCTGATAAAAGATCTTTATCTTATTTTGTGCCCTGGGTTACAGTGTGTTCTTTCAGCCTGTCCTGCACACTTTGGTTAAACATTCCTGAAGCTGAAAAATAAACTATATAATAAGCAGGGGGGAATGAATGAAATAAAACAGTATTAGTTCTCATTTCCATTAGAAAAGATCAATCCTTTTGTTATACATGCTCTGAGACAAGAAAAGAAATTATCCTCCTAATTATATGTATTTGTATTATTTGTATGCCATGCAGGGTGGACCTGTGGCTTAAGGAGTAGGGTGCTGGCCCCATATACCAGAGGTGGCAGGTTCAAACCCAGCCCCAGCCAACAAAAACTGAAAAAAAAAAAAAGAAAAAAAAAAGTATTTGTATGCCATGCAAATATTGCTATGCAAATATATGAACTGCCAACATGTGCTCAAACAGAAGGATTAACAAAAGGGCTGTGTAGTTCTTCCAAATATCGCAGCATGTAAAATATCCATTGCAAACAAGGAGACCCATCCTACCTGCGTTGTATGTGTAAGGAGTATTGTACATGTCAGTATCATCATCTGGAAAATGAAACATAAATATAATGGTAATACAGATGTGGTCACCACGGCATAACAAAACAACAGAACTTCAGGGAAATATCAGAAAGTTCTTAGAATAGCAACGTCTTTTTCCTGGTTCACTTTTTAGTTTCAAATACACTAGAACGTCTGTAAGTTGACAACCCCAGGGACTGTAGCAAATTGGTCAAAACATGGAGACGATCAACATAAGGAATGAGGCCTGCTGGGGTACTGATACGTACACGTGGCACAAGTCCGGTCTAGGGGAATTCGGCTAACTGGAGGTGGTCGGTGTAGGGAGGTAGCTGTGGAGGTCCTACTGTATTTCTTTTTGCTTGGCCTCCACGGGCCACCCTTTCTTGTCTGTAACACAATGGTATCACTGCCCTCTTCATAGCATACAAAGTCAGTCCCTTGTCTCACTTCCCAAGGCCACCGTTTCCTCTGGGTCACGAATTTCCTTTACTAAGGGCTTCCGAGATCACTTGTCAGATGCATTGAACAATGTCGGGGCTCAGGAAACAATCCCCCAAATGAAGGTCTCAGAAGCAGAAGGTTTTCTCTGCCCTTCCGTCCCCCCTTCTCTCAGGGCCATTCTTCCCCAAGGCCAGTCTTGGAAAATAGAATCCCTGTTACCCGAGGTGGGGAGTAGAAACCACAGCTCCCTTTCTCCAAAGCTAGCCATAAAACCTAACAATATTACTCTAACCTTCCCCCACCTTTCTGAGTAAAAACTGGCCACCAAGAAATTCTCTGACCTCCTCTGTTTGGCTGTAAGTCACAAGACCTCCATTCTGGGTAGGGTCCTGCCCCAATGCCTGAACACGAGAGGAACATGAATACAGGGTGGAACCGCAGGGGCGGATCAGAAAGTCGAGCATACGTACCCCGCTTGTGCACCATGTGGATTTGCTTAAACATCGTCTTGTACCAGTCTTTTGGCCGGTCCACTGTCTGTGACAAAGAGAAAGTCCCATAGTTACAAAACTAGCTTTAAAAACTCCTAGTGTTGCCACTTTTTTTTTGTTATTTCAAATTAATGTAAGGGTACAAATCTTTAGGTTACATTGGTTACATTCCAAGGTAAAGTATAAATTGAAGTTGAGCCCATTACCCAGCGGGCGTGTGAACACCCTCACATTATGCACATTAGGTGAGATACCGCCCACCAGGGGGCGTGCTGAACACTCTCACATTATGCACATTAGGTGAGATCCCGCCCACCAGGGGGCGTGCTGAACACCCTCACATTATGCACATTAGGTGAGATCCCGCCCACCAGGGGGCGTGCTGAACACCCTCACATTGTGCACCATAGGTGAGACCACTCGTGGCCCTACCTCCTCCCATCTTTTATTTTTTTATTTTTATTTTATTTTATTTTATTTTTTGAGACAGAGCCTCAAGCTGTCACCCTGGATAGAGTGCCGTGGCATCACAGCTCAAGCAACCTCCAATTCCTGGGCTCAAGCGAGTCTTCTGCCTCCGCCTCCCAAGTAGCTGGGACTGCAGGCGCCCACCACAATGCCTGGCCAGTTTTTGGTTGCAGCCGTCATTGTTGTTTGGCAGGCCCAGGCTGGATTCGAACCCGCCAGCTCAGGTGTACGTGGCTGGCGCCTTAGCCCACTGAGCCATAGGTGCCCAGCCTCTTTTTGTTTTTCATTTGAATAATTCCTTTTCTTTTTTGAGACAGAGCCTCGAGCTGTCACCCTGGATAGAGTGCTGTGGCATCACAGCTCACAGCAACCTCCAATTCCTGGGCTCAAGTGAGTCTCCTGCCTCCGCCTCCCAAGTAGCTGGGA
>CAUYON010154737.1:0-18743 GCA_963573935.1 Arctocebus calabarensis
CTACACATGATGCATATGGCTGGCACCGTAACCACTGTGCCACAGGCACTGAGCCAATGAATAATCTTTTTAATGTGTTGTGTTAGGTTTGCTAGTATCTTGTTGAGGATTTTTGCATTGATGTTTATCAGTGATATTGGCCTGTAGTTTTCTTTTTGTTGTTGTTGTTGAGTCCTTTTCTGATATTGGTGTCAGGGTAATGCAGGCCTTACACAATGAGTTTGGAAGTATTCCCTCCTCTTCAGTTTCTTTTGAAGAGTTTAAATAGAATTGGTATTAGTTCTTCTTTAAATGTTTGATGGAATCCTGCAGTGGAAGCTATCAGGTCTTGGGGCTTTTCTTTGATAGGCAACTTTCTGATATGGCTTTGATCTTATTACTCATTATTGGTTTGTTCAGGTTTTTTTCTTTCTTTCTTTTTCTTTTCTTCTTCTTTTTTTTTTTTTTTTTTTTTGAGATAGAGTCTCACTTTATCACCCTCAGTAAAGTGCCATGGTGTCACAGCTCATAATAACCTCCAACTTCTGGGCTTAGGAGATTCTCTTGCCTCAGCCTCCCAAGTAGCTGGGACTACAGGTGCCTGCCACAACACCTGGCTATTTTTTATTGCAGTTTGGCCAGGACTGGGTTTGAACCTGCCAACTTTGATATACGGGGCCAGCGCCCTGAGCCATAGATACCACCCAGGTTTTTTATTTCTTTATGGTTCAGTCTTGGTAGGTTGTTTGTGTCCAGGGACTTACTCGTTTCTTCTAAGTTTTCCAATCTGTTGGTGTACAGTTATTCATAATAGTCTGTAATGACTGTTTGTATTTCTGTGGTCTCAGTTGTTATTTCACCTTTTTCATTTCTAATTTTTTTTACTTAGGTCCTCTCTCTTTTTTCTTAATCTAGCTAAAGGTTTGTTGATTTTATCTTTTTGAAAAAACTAACTTTTCATTTCCTTGCAAACTAACTTTTCATTTCATTGCTCTTCTGTATTTTTTAAAGTCTCAATTGCATTTCTTTCCTCTCTGATATTTATTTTCTTTCCTTCCATTAATTCTGGGTTTAGGTGGTTCTTGTTTTTCTAGTTCCTTGAGGAACCAGTTTCTATAGTTATCTCCACTCTACGGAGGGCACTGAAGGACACAAAAGTTAAATGATTTGTCCAATATTCTATAGCTAGTATACAGTGGAATCAGAGTCAAGCTCAAGCAAGCTTCAGACACTGTACTGCTGGCCTTCTATGAATACTGTATTAAATTGTCCATAGAAAAGTTAAGAGGATTAAAGGAAATAATGTATTTACTTAGTCATTGCTTGGCATATAGTACCAGTTCAATAGAATGAGCTGCCATTTTTGTTTCAGTTGACGAAGTCCTCAGTGAAATGCTTAAAAACATAATATACCATAAAATTTGTGAGCTGTGGAGTATGTCACAATTCAAATGTTGATTTCTGGGATATTAATGTGACCGTGCTGAGTAGGATGGGATACAGAAGATGAGATCCAGTGTACAGATGTTTGGAGACTTGCAGAAGTCCAGTTAAAGTGCAGAGGTACCCTTCCTCACCAGAACAGCCTGACAGAGAATGGAATTTTAAGACAGCTTTGATAGTCAAGCAGTAACATTTATGAAACACCTGCAGTGCACAGAAAACTGCTGGTTACTATGGGAAAGAAAGAAAACTAACATTCCCTGAGCACTGATAACAGGTGCCATTACATTTTTTAAATTCAGCTACCATTTCTTGGGTACCTTCTATAGACCAGACACTTATATATGGTTATTTTTCATTCTCCCAACAATATTGCAAAGTAGGTATTATTGGTGCCAGTTTTCTGAACGAGGCTGAAAGGTAAGAGGCTTGTCCTTGGGCGGGTGGGTGGGTGTGTGGAGGGAGACCTCCAGATTTCAATCCCAGCCCTGTCTGACTTCAGAGCCCATATTGGACCAAGAATTTTAGTTTGAACTTTAGGAGTTCCACTGAATTATTTTGAAATTGTAGACAATTTTGTGGGCAGAGGGTCACTTAACATAGATTCTCAAAAGACTTTATGACCCTAAAAGAGTTAAAAAGTATTTCCAGAGACTGGACCCTTAGAAATCAAATCCCTCCTGCCCTCGTTTCAACTTTGGGCAAACAGAGGCACAAAAAGGGAAACGGACTTTTATGGAGTGACTCAAGTAGCAGAGCCAGGCCTGCTGACCCCTGGGCCCCTGCACCTTCTTTTCTGATGCCTCACACGACCCTGCAGCAGGTTGGAAGAATTTGCAGTGCACTGGACCAGATCTCCTTTTAGACTGACTTGGTAAGGACTCAATTAGACACCTCTGGAGGGAGGTGTGTTAACTCTTCAAGGGCCATGTACTAAATTAAGGCTATTTGGTAAATTGCCACTTTAGAGGGTACCATTAGCGAGTGACTGCTCTAATGTGAGCTGGTGTGTAGAAGAGCAGCCCAGCCATCCAAGGGTGTACTTCCTACCTAGGTATATAGTTTTCTCCCCAGGCAGAGGAAACCCTGCCTAGGCTGTGGCAAGTCTGACCTCCTTTGAGGAGGCCGCGACAGAAGTGCGAAAGGCACCACAAGCTGCTTTCTGCACCTGCGGAGGCTCTGTCTGGGCCAGGAGTGGCTTGAATACAAGGAAGCGCCGTTGGCATTTCTATCCCCTGCGTGTTTTATCTTCTGTGAAAGTTTGCAGCTCTCCCTCCGTCCTTCTGAGCCTGAGACCACGGCACCGTTTCCATTTCCTCGCTGCACTCTGGAGGCTCTTTTTATTCCACACATTACCCTAGCTGGATGACTGGCTTTTACTCAGTGTTTATTGATTAAGTAAACGAGAGAGATTCTACTTGGGTTTGACTCTCCATCTTACCACTTAGAAGCTGTGTTATTCTGACAAGTAAATTAACCTCTCTGAGCAATAATGCATATGGTTACCTGGAAAAGTAACAGAAGAAAACAGAAGAAGATCTCAGTGACAGTCAGAACAAGGCTTCTGGAGACCTTGGAGAAAGGAGTAGCAGAAACTGACCAGGTGGGGAGCTCAGGGGCAAGTTGTAGGTCAGTGTCCCTAAGACCCAGGCCTGACTCTAAGCCCATACTTTGCTTTTATGAACATTAGGCTGATTTGTCATTCTGGGCTTGCCTCAGTAACACAAGAAGCTTTGATATTTTCTGCCTCAGTAGCACAAGAAGCTTTGATATTTTCTGCTTCTTTGACATGAAGGCCCGACAGTTCTTCCTGCTCTAGGACAAAATCAAATTTGTGTCATCATCATTCCACTTGTGTGTTAGTTGGGGGAGATTGCTTCCCAGAGAGCAGAAAGAACAGTTCAGGGTTTCTCAGAGAACGGCTTTCTGAGTCTAGAAACGTTTCTGTTACTTAGGTTTGTCCAGAAAATGATTATCGTTTGTAGATAAAGCCTCTGCGGTTTCAAATCTAATCATGATAAATCTACCAGGAATTCATGCCTGTCTGACATTAGACCAATTGCCTAGAAATCATGACACTTATAAGAAACATCATCTCTTTATTTGAATGAAAACAAAGCTTTCCAGGGCAGATTTAAAAATACATTATTTTAATTTTTAGAGGAAAAGAATTCTTTAAAGAGAATTGTCAACGATCAAAACTGGTTGATAAATCACGTATGTAACTATGTAATTAAACATCTCCATTTTCAGAGACCTGCAATTAGAGTTCTTCGTGTAGTTACCCTTAATGATTCATTCTTGCTAATATGCTAAGGAGGGAGGGAGTCAGGAAGACAAATTTTAATTTTAATTTTCCCTAATTTGGATTAAGGGGCAATGGAAATTTGTCTAGGCTAGAAGACAAGAGAACAGGGTTCTCGCTGTCCCAGTTCAATTTTCCTTTAACCATGAGGCTTTGACCTAAGTACTAAGCCTATCTGAGCCTTTGTTTCCTTAGCTATAAAACAGAATAACACCTATTTCAGAGTATTATTATGAAATCTTAATGAAACAATGGATATGGTAATGCTTTCTAAATTTTAAAGCATTGTAAGGTTCTAAGGCATTACCGTGTTAAGCTTTCTCTTCCCATAGCAGTCCAGGCCCTCTGTTGGTGGTAAGAGGAAAAGGTTTTAAGGGACAATATTAGCCCTTGTGTAATAGGAAGACCTGTAAATAAAAAGCTCTAGCATGCTTTGTTGGTAATGTCTGTGCTTCGCTGGAGGACCTGATTCTGATGACCAGAATTGTATTGAAAGAATTGCTATGTGCTTGAGGGGCTGAGACTTGGTTTGTGCCCTCCCCAACCGTAGAGTCATCACAGGTGCCTTGGGTGCCGGTGCATTAATTTTTCTGGATTCACATTGAAAGACAATGTTTTCATTCAGACCAGGTGAAGGTCCTAGAGAATTGTAACAACAATGAGAAGTTTTCAAGGTTCATTTCTAAATCTCAGTGTTGGGCCACAGAATAAGAATTGGGGTTTGAGTTCAAACAGCACATTAGAACTGGAAATTACCTACAGAGTTGCTAATCCTTTGGTCCTCAAAGTGTGGTTGAATTGCAGCATTAGCATCACAAAGGAATTAGTTAGAAATACAGTTTCTTGGGAAGGGGGAGAGCAGAGAGGGAGAGAAGACCGAGGGGGGTGGGGAAAGGAAGAGCTGAGAGAGGGAAGGAGGGAGGGGGTGGGGTCTTGGTGTGTGCCACACCTTTTGGGGGCAAGTCACAATTGTAAGAGGGACTTTACCTAACAAATGCAATCAGTGTAACCTGGTTTCTTGTACCCTCAATGAATCCACAACAATAAAAAAAAAAAGTGTGACACGTTCTGTAGGATATTCAAATGAATTTTTTAAGAGACAGTCTCATTATGTTGCCCTCAGTAGAGTGCTATGGTGTCATAGCTCACAGCAACCTCTAACTCTTGGACTCAAGCGATTCTCTTGCCTCAGCCTCCCAAGTAGCTGGGGCTACAGGTGCCCACCACAACACCTGGCTATTTTTTTGTTGCAGTTCTCGTTGTTGTTTAGCAGGCCACTTGTAAAGGACCAACCCTCCATTTTATAATAAAATGGACTTTGTTCTTTAGAGCTGTTCAAACCCACCAACCTTGGTGTGTGTGGCCAGAGCCCTAACCACTGAGCAAGGGGCCAAGCCCAAATAAATTTTTCAATGAGCATCCATTACATTTTCAACACAGTGAGAGATTTCATGCTGTGTCTCAGCTATCTGCAAACCCTGGGTTCTGAGTGAGTGGACGCTGAGGGCATTCTGGGGGCTCAAACAAGGCACAACGGCAAATCCCAGGAGCTTCATATGGCAGGTGACACCTTGAACTGGGCTATCAAGTAGAAAAGTTTTCAAATAAAAGCCAAGAAGGCTGTCTCCCAGCAGATACACATTAAAAGAATAATAAAGGGAGGTCTCTTCTCAGAGGAAAAATAATCCAGACAAACATGAGTGTGGTGATGCAACAAGGAATGAGGTACACCAAGAATTTAATCATGAGGATAAATCTAAGCAAATATCCACTATTTGAAAATGAAAAAACATTTCAAGCTAACAGAGAAGAAATAAGTAGGAAAAATACTTGATGAACCCCGTCCTTGTGTAAGGTGCGCAGAGGCAATATCGCAGGTGGATCCATTCTGAGATTCACGGCGTTTTGGAACTAGAAATGCCTTAGAAATAACCACGATGAGAGTTTCAGGGTGTGGAGATGTACATAATTCAAGGTCACTACTATAGCAGCGCCATGAAGTGGACCTGCCTTCCTTCACATCTGCTTAAATATTGTTTCCATGTAGTTCACTGCCCCTTTACAGTAAGAAACTTGATTGAAAGACTGAAAGAAAAGTATTTGAGTCTGGGTGTTCCCTCTTTAGAAACGTCCACAGTATTCGGGTTACCAAATAGCTTATTGACTGCTGAATAAGATGAACATGCCGACATAGGTTAAAGTAGATCTCCCAGCAACGGCGACGTTAGCAGGGTCTCCTGCAGCTGAAGAAGGCTTCTTTCACACTTACACAAAGAGCCAGACAGACTCTGTTGGTCCATGTCAGAGATCATGAAGATATGTTAAGGTTCCCCAAAAATCAATGACAAGTCAGAGGTGAGAATGAGGGTCCCGCGCCTTCCCTCGCTACACAGGAACCCCCAGCACATCTCAGGGTGCACAGCTCCCAGCTCCAGCAGGAGCTCTGGTCAGAGGCTGTCTGAGCGTCGACTCAAGTGGAGTCCTGGGCAGAGGGGTTAGGAGTGGAGTCCACGGGGGACCCGGTCAGACGCTTAGACGCTGGGGACTGAGAAAACTCTGGGTCAGCGTCTGTGCTGGAAAACCAGCCTTTATAGGTATTTTTCAAAGTACCCAAATATTATTTCCACCCAGAAGTGGTCCCTGGCTTCCATGGTGACAAAGGTTTCTGTGACAAGCAGGCAACGTGGTTCACTGAGTGGTGCTCTTCGAGGCCACATCTCAGGGCAGTGACTTTAGCTTGCCAAAGTCTCTCCTGGGGAACTTTTAAAAAGAGAGGGGCATGCTCTCTGCTCAATTTTGCTGGAACAGCTCTAAAGAACAAAGTCTATTTTATTATAAAATGGAGGGTCACTCCTTTCCAGGTGGCATGAGCAGGAAGAAAGTGGTGGCTTTGCAATTTGATCTGCTGCTGGCCCCACCTTGAGAGCAGCTCCTCCAGGACAGGGGGGCGGAGAGATGGCTCTTACCTCTGACCTCAGCACAACCCCATGCAAAATTGAAAGCATATTCTTGTACCACAGTGGGATAAGTCTACAACAGACATACAAGTTCGCACTCCAGACGAAGCTATAGGACTGAGTGCCTTCCTGTGTCTCCCTGGGCCAAAAGCGTGTGCCTTGAAGAAACCACGAGCAGGCACAGCTGGGGGGTGCAGGGGACAGACAGCGTGGGGCGCAGGGTTCCTGCCATCAGTTCGACAGCAACACCTAAGTCTGGGCACAGACCTTTGCAGTATCTAGTTCGCGTAATTCAAGTATTAGTGCATCTGCACACTGTGGTTTTTAAAAACCTTGCCAGTGGCCTTTATGAATGTATAGCAATTTGTCCCTGGTAGATTTTTGTTTCGAATGAGACTATTCGGTACCAGAAATTCATTCCATTGTAAATGTCAAATCCTCAGGACATCACTCTTGGTGCGCAGCATTCTCTTTTAGCAGGTCAAGAGTGATGTGAAGCTCAAGAGCCTGTGTTTTTACTGAACTGCCAAAGTGTTTGTGACACAAGGTTCCTGGCCCCACTTGAGAACAGCTCCTCAGGACACGGGGACGGAGAGACGGCTCCCACCTCTGATCACAGCTCACCCACGTGCAAATTTTGAAGCATGTTCTTATTGTTTGCAGAAAAAGTAGACTGAGACTGTAAGGCACTTATTAGAAGAAGGAAAAAGAATCATACTGAAAATATTCATTGATTTAATCAATACGAAAAACACAGATGTGAGGCAGTGACAGTCAAAATCCACATGCGCTGTTCCCCATGTCAGGTACAGGGAGGAATCAACACAGACTTTAGTGTTTCCTAGTCTCATAATTTAAAAAAAAAAAAACAGCAAAGGATGAATCTAGGTTTCCATTCTGACACAAAGACAAAGACAAAAGTCCCGCCCAGAGCCCTGAGCCTCTGCAGGCTCCGGGAAGCAAAGGCGACTCTGGCTGGTGTCTGGGAATACACACCCCTTGTTAGTACGACCTGTTTAACTTATGGGACTCGGGGTCTTGCCTCGTTTTGGGTGTTTGTTCTTCCAGGCAGGGGCACTCTGCCCACCGGCACACCCTGCCTCAGAAAGGAGGCCAGCCATTTTACCTGCTCATTTCCGCCAGCCGCCCTGGCAGGAGAAACTCTGCCCCACCTCCACATAGTCCCTCTCCAGGGCTGCCAGGTCCTCCCTGGCCTCCAAGAACTCGCCCTCCTCCATGCCTTCCCTGAGGTACCAGTGCAGAAACGCCCTCTTGGCGTACATGACGTCAAACTTGTGGTCCAGGCGGGCCCAGGCCTCCATGACGGCCGTGCTGTTGCTCAGCATGCAGACGGCCCTCTGGACACCAGCCAGGTCCCCTCCCGGCATCACCACAGGTGGCTGACTGTTGATGCCCACCTTGAAACCGGTTGGACACCAATCTACAAACCGGATAGAGTTCCTCGACTTCGCGGCTGCAATGGCTACATTCACCTCCTTGGGGACCACGTCCCCTCTGTAGAGCAAGCAGCAGGCCATGTACCTGCCACACCGAGGGTCACACTTGACCAGCTGACTGGAGGGCTCAAAGCAGGCGGTGGTGATGTCCTCAACAGAGAAATGCTCCTGGAAGGCCTTGTTAGCAGGGACAACAGGGGCAAAGGCTGTCATGGGGAAATGTATTCTTGGGTAGGGCACCAGGTTGGTCTGGAATTCAATCAAGTCCACGTTCAAGGGCCCGTGAAACCGGAGGGAAGCGGTGACGGAAGACACTGCCTGGACCATCAGTCTGTTAATGCTGGTGTAGGAGGGGCACTCAGCGCCAAGCTCACGGGGACACATACGGTAGATGGCCTGGTTGTCCACCAGGAAGGTGCAGTCCGAGTGCTCCAGGGTGGAGTGGGTGGTGAGCACGGCGTTGTATGGCTCCACCACCGCCGTGCAGATGCTGGGGGCCGGGTAGACAGAGAACTCCAGTTTAGTCTTCCTGCTGTACTCTGCCGAGAGCCGCTCCATCAGGAGGGACGTGAACCCTGATCCCGTGCCTCCTCCGAAGCTTCGAAAAATCAAAAATCCCTGAAGTCCGCTGCACTGCTCCGCCTGGGAGAAGTATTAATAAAAGGAATGTGAGAACTCGGCCAAATAAATCCAGAAGCAGTGAACTGGGCAGGGCAGATAGGATACAACAAATTCCCAAAACTAACCAAAAAATACTTTGGGAATAGACTGGTTTACCACTGTCACCTCCTTGATAGACGTGGCTGCCATGACATGCACCTGAGTGATACTTCTGGTTTTATTATAAGCAAAGCATAAACAGTCAACTGTCTGTCACTGCCCTCCAACAGTCTACCTGCGTGTGATCAAGGCCTTTATCAATAAGAAGAAGAGAAAATGGCAAAGGAAATACTAGAGCAAAGCCACTTTCCTCCCACAGAGGATGAGGTGCTTATCGTGACCACACCCCCTCCAGATGTGTTGGTGTAAAAGGCATCGTGTTACCTAACGATCATTTGGCCAACACCAAATCCCTTGCTCTGCAAAGGGTCTCCAGACCCAGGCCAACAACAGAGTGGCTAACCTCCAGGGAGGGTGGGGTGTGCCTGCTCTAACTTCCTAAATAGTGGCTACCCTGGGAATGACGAGTTTCAGAAGTGCTTTGGAAGTCTGTGTGCACAGAGCAAGGGTAATCAGGGGCTCCCCCTCCGGGTCAAGGTTCAGGCTCCCGTCCCATGTTAACAAGGAGGACCCTTCCCAGCTCCGAGCGCCGTGTGGATGCCCAGGTTGATGGGGCTGGGGGCGATGGTGGTGGTAGACAGGCGACACTGTCAAGTCCTGCAGCAGGACGGACCACTCATGTCCAGGCACAGCTTGGTCAGAGGACAGGGGCCACTTGCCAGCTTCCGGGTCCTGTCCAGCACGAGGTCGATGAGCTCAGGCCCCACAGAGTAGTGCCCGCGAGCATAGTTGTTGGCCGCGTCCTCCTTCCCGCTGAGGAGCTGCTCGGGGTGGAAGAGGGAACGGTGCCTCCCGGTCCGGATCCCATCTGCAGAGGATGAGAGGAGGTCAGCACCCTCAGTCCAGCTCAGCTGCCCGCCATCTGGGAGTCCCCCCAGGGCCCTCCACTCTGCCCCCACACTTTCCCCCAACGTGATGCTCAAGGGATGAAGTCGTGCCGCTAACCTGGCCTGCCTGAGCCTGGGAAAGGAAGGACGCTTCCCACCAACCAACAGTGTGCTTTTCCACACCCCTGCGTAGTTCCCTAGGGCTTCCGAAACGAGTGGCGACAAACGTAGGGCCTTCAAACATCGGAAACTTATTTCCTGACAGCTTGGGAGGCCAGATGCCCAAAACTAAGGTGTTGGCAGAGTTGGCGAGTCCTTCTGGAGCAGCCGGGGAGCACCTACTCCACGCCGTGCTCCCAGCTCACGGTTCTCGGTGCCCCTCGGTCCAATCTCTGCCTCTGGCGGGCAAGCCTCCCCACGCCCCTATGTGGGTGTGTGTGGTGCTCTCTCTTCTGGGGTTCCAGGTGGGTGTGAATCTAGGGGATGCTCTTCAACCCTTCTCTCCCCCTCGTGGCACTTTGAGACAAGCTTTCCTATCTACAGTAGCCAACCATGTGCTGGAAAAGCACACAGAAAGGCATTTCAACCTAAATTGCTCTAAAAGGGGCTTTAAGGAAGAAGGCATGGCAAACTTAAGCGCCCATGCCACCGTGGTGCAGTGAGCAGAAATGCAAGAGCAGGGAAAAGGCTTGAAGATGCTGCAGTGTTAAACTCACCCCGGAGCCACCCGTGCCTGGCTTCACTGCCTTTTAAAACCCTGGACAGTGTGCCCCACTTCCCCACCTTACAATTACACCAGCAGCATTTTCCTAATGATTAAGAAGCAGAGTTGGAGAGCCAGGAACAGTGGCTCATGCATGTGACCTCAGCACTCTGGGAGGCCAAGACAGGTGGATTGCTTGAGCTTAGGAGTTCAAGACCAGCCTGAGCAAGAGAGAGCCCCCATCTCCAAATAGCCAGGCATTGTGGCAGGCACCTGTAGTCCCAGCTACTTGGGAGGCTGAGGCAAGAGGATTACTTGAGCCAAGAAGTTTGAGGTTGCACTCTACCAAGGAGGACAAAAAAATAAACAAAAAAAGAAGTAGAGTCAGAGACTTAGTAGGCTTGGGGAATGTTCCCGTGGTTATGACAGGACACCGCCTTGCTTAGCAATTGCATGTCCAAGAATCAGTTTCCTAGGTTCCTATCTTGCCTTCCTCACCAAGCTAGAGAGAAGATACTTAGACCTTGATTTTATCTAACAAATAAGGACTGTAACAAGACCTCCCCCTTGAGCTCTTGTGAAGATTAAATGCAGGCATGATGCACAACGCAGGGCCCACATAGCGACGAGTATAAGTGATCATTATAGAATCGGCTTCTTGACGTGCAGATTCACCCACTCATCACCACTGCCCGTGGCACCTGCTGGTCGGCTGTTCCTAAGAGCAAGATCATTCTCTGCATTCACTTTGCCCTCCTGCATATGAGTTTTTGAACCTCAATTTTGCATACCTCCCAAATGATGTTATTCATTAAAATGAAGTTCTAATAACTTTTTTTTAATCTGGAAGCATTTCTATTCCCGTGGCTTTGTTTGTACTTGTTCGCAGTAATTTGTCAGTAACTTCTATCCATGATCTTCCCCCCTTGCGTGGATCCTGAGGACAGGGAGTGGCCAGTACTTTTCAAAAGCAACTCAGCACCATGACCTTGCATTCCCTTTCAAGACACCTGAGCTGGGGCTGGTTGTGTTCTGTGTCGCAGGACCAAAGATTCCAAATCAGAGTGATGACCACTGTGCCTCTGATCCAGGGGCCTTTCACACCCAGGAACCAGGTGACATGTGTCAAGCTCCAGCTCCACCCAGGGACAAGCTCAGATCGGGGACCCTAAAGAGGGTCATGCCAGGGCCCAGTACCACCTACTCTTCCCGGAGGTCCTGAGTCTCTCTGAGCCCCATGTTGGACACCATCTTATCAGCAGAGAAGCAGCCAAACCCTCCACCTGGCTGGTTGGCCGAAATGTTAGAGCCCTGTGCTGGTGGCTTGAGGGCGCCACCGAAATAATCAAAAAGAACCAGTAAAGCTTTAGCAAGAAAAGGAATGTTTGTTGAGAGAAAGACAGGTTTACAGAGTAAGAGCAAGGTATAGCCTGACAGAGCACTCTATATTCACTACCGTAGAGAGAGAATGGGCCCCGATGCCACCACAAACGGCAAAGAGGCCTCAAATAACTTTTAACTAGCTAATGTACAAAAATTAAACCCAAAGTTGGAACATTTGAAAGATATATTTATAAACAAGACCTAAGTGAGCATGTATTTTTGGGTGAATGGGTAGCTTCTCTCCTGAATACATAAGCCTTCTTTGTCATGGCAATGGCAACAGGGCCATAACTCCTTTTAGTAAAATCCACTTTCTCAGAGCACAGAGGTTATAGCATCTGTCTGTGCTTCCTAAGTACTGCACACCATCCAGCCTCATGCTGGGCACTTACCCACTGTGCTCAGAGACCTCAGTAGCTGGCCTCGGGGCCTTAGCCAATGTCCTCAGAGATGTCAATGGATTTTAAACACAATTATTTCACAACTCTTAAGCTTCCTTAATGCCAGTGACATTCAGCTGCTTCCACTTAGGTTGTTGTCACTCAGAACTATCCCACCTCCAAAGTCTTAAACCTGCAAATCCTTTCCTTGATCACGACTCTCTCACTTTGCCTCCACTTCGGCCAGGACTCAGGCCCTGGCTACCTCCCACCCTCACCCCTACTTTGCTCACCTACAGACAACCTGCATTCTGACCACACTAAATTCCCTTAAATTCCGTGCCCCGCACCAAACTTGTCTTTCTTCCCACAAAACTAGGTTATCCTCTGAAATCCCTGTTTCATTTATCAATCCTTTTATTGAAAACCAGTAAAAGCCTGGGTGGGCCCTTCTATCTTTGACGAACATTTATCAGACATAAGACCAGCTCCTCTGTTGTGTCTGTTTCACACAGACTCCCCTCAAATCAGTTTTCTCTTTTCCATTCTCTATGTCGCAACTCTAGGTGAAGCCTGCACATTAAAACAAACTCACAGCCTTCCCCAATTTGCGCTGTCTTTCTGGAACATAGCAGGTGCCAAGTAAATAAATATTGAATACATTCACGAATAAACGTCAATAATTTATCTCACTAAACTATAGTCCTAAATCTGCCTTTCTCCTACTCCAAAATCGTCACTGTCCTCTACCTCCTACCAAATTCAGATGGAACATCTAATGTAAGGAGACTCTGTGGTTTGCCTTCAAAAACTCCAGATGTTTGTTAAGATTAGTCAAGTGCAAAAAAAAAAAGAAAAAAAAAAGATTAGTCAAGTGCAGGAGTGAGAAGGAGGGGAAAGTAACACAAGGAGTTCAATCTGCGACGTGCTGTGAGCGATCCAGTGAGATAACTCACTGCCTTTGGACCAGCCATTAACTTCACTTTCTTAGGAAAACTTTCAGCCTTTTTATTCACCTTGACATCCATCTACTTTTCCCATAATTCTGTTACTTATTCTGGCTCTGTTCTGATAAGGAAATCAGTTCCAATCTAGTAGAGAGTAGACTGTATTTCCCAAAGATGGACACAACAGTATTTCCCAGCTCACATGTGCGTCTAGAATGTCACTATTCCTGCATCAAGAGCTGGAGGGGTCTCTATTCCCTCTCTGTGTGGATCTTTGTAACTGCCCCAACCCGTTGGGAACAGCTGAAGTGATACTACATGACTTCCAAAACTAAGTTATAAAACTGCATGGACTTCTGGGCCGGGTGCGGTGGCTCATGCCTATAATCCCAGCACTTGGGAGGCCGAGGTGAGTAGAATGCCTGAGCTCACAAGTGTGAGACCAGCCTGAGCCAGAGCAAGGCCCCCTCTCTAAAAAATAGCTGGGTGTTGGGCGACACCTGTGGCTTAGTGAGTAGGGCACTGGCCCCATATATGGAGGGTGGTGGGTTCAAACCCAGCCTTGGCCAAACTGCAACAAAAAGAATAGCTGGGCATTGTGGTGGGCACCTGTAGTCCCAGCTACCCAGGAGGTGAGGCAAGAGAATCGCCTAAGCCCAGGAGCTGGAGGTTGCTGTGAGCTGTGATGCCACGGCACTCTATCCAGGGCGACAAAATAAGACTCTATCTCTAAAAAAAAAAAAAAAAAAATAGCCAGGTGTTGTGGCAAGCACATGTAGTCCCAGCTACTTGGGAGGCTGAGGCAAGAGGATCACTTGAACCCAAGAGTTTATGGTTCCTGTGAGTTAAGATACCACAGCATTCTACCAAGCGTGACCAAGTGAGACTCCGTCTCGGAAAAAAAAAAAATTGCATGGACTTCTACCTTGTTCCTGTGGAACCTACCACCTACCTGCCATGCTATGAGGAAGCCCAAGAAAGAGACTCACGTCAAGAGGAACCAAGGCCCCACCCAGGGGAGTGAGCCACTTTCCCAGTGGACCTCCCACAGCTCCTGCTTCAGCGCTCCTGGGTGGTACCACCCAGAGCCAAGAGGAGCTTGTTCTTTCTGAGCCAATTCAAACCGCACATTTGTGAATAAAATAGTGCTCATTATTGCCTTAAACCACTAAGTTTAGGGGTAGTTTGTTACGTGGCCATAAAGAACTGATTCACAGCATCAAAGCCAAATCTACCTTCCTCACCAGCTTTTCCCTTAAGGCAGTAAAGCCTCTTTCTCTGATATTTGTCTAGCTTCCATTTTTTGCACAAAATACTACAAAATCGGCCACTAATAATCACAAAACTATTGGTTTTCCCCACAATTAGATTATTTATTTGGCTTCTTGCTTCTTTGGGGATCATTTTCAGATATTCTACTCTTGTTAAGCAGATAATGCCAAATTTTTAGATTCTTTGCCAGCAGCTTCCAGTAAAAGGCTCTCAAACCCAGGAAAAGATTTAGTGTTCTGTTACAGGACCAGTGCAGATCAAATAACAAGGTTTTAAATGATTTCATCACACAAGAAAAGAAGGCTAACCCTGTGTTTTCTTCAATATGTTTGCCATGCCAATCACCCTACATGGCCTGTGTGCAAACCTCTAAATTTGGAAAAGATCCTGTTCAAATGGATTAAAATCTTCTGACAATCCTGCCTACTTAGTTGGTTTGCTTTGAGTGTGGACCCAATTAAATACCCTAGGAGGTAAAATTGATATTACCTATCACAGTTGGTTCCAAGTCCATGAAGAGTGCCCTGGGCACATGCTTCCCAGCTCTTGTCTCACAAAAGAAAGTATCGAAAGATGCATTCATGGGCCCCATTTTGGGGTTTTCCAACTGATCCTGTTTACTGTCGAGAATGATGCCATCGGGCTGGATTCCATGTTCCAGGCAATAGAGTTCCCAGCAAGCGTCCCCAATCTGGACGCCAGCCTGACCGATGTGAATGGACAGGCACTCCCTCTGAAATCAGATGCAGTGAGTGAGAACAAGGCAGGGGATCTGACCAGTGGAGCCTTGTCACCTCAATGTCTGGTCCCAAATGACAGTAGCCACACTAGCTTAAGGCCAGCCTAAGAGAAATTTATTATAAGATAATCAAAACTGTTTCATGGAAACCAAACACCAGCATACAGATGAGCTTCAAGGACAATTAAACCTAGGCCTTAAATCCCATTAAAAAGCTTCTATCAACAGTATAAATTAAGTATCTACACCATACTAGGGTAAGAACTGAGTTAAAATTATATACATGCATACACACATAAAAGGTGCCAAAAAATGAATACATGTTTTAAGAAAGGAAAAAACCTATATTAAAATTGTAATAATATTTACTGATAACAAAAGATGAATACGTGTTTGAGCACCTCTTGTAATTGCAGAAGTTGAACACGCCTTGAGTATTATTACTCAAACACTTATTTTGGTGATTTAAATGGACACAATCATTTACTCCAATGGTTCTCAACCTTCCTAATGCCGTGACCCTGTAATACAGTTCCTCATGTTGTGGAGACCCCCAACTATAAAATTATTTTTGTTGCTACTACATAACTGTAATTTTGCTACAGTGTAATGTAAATATCTGATGTGCAAGAGACCCCCCCCAAAAAGGGGTCTCAACCCACAGGTTGAGAACTGCTGATCTACTCCTTTGAGAGAGAATCAAATCCTTAAAATCTAAAGTGACAGCAGCTGATTTCAATATTAGTGTGGTTTGTTGCCAGGTCTCAGGGTGAGTTTTACCATCCTCTATGTCATTTGGAACCTTCAAGCCCTTCAAGGGGTAACTCTGTCCTTCTCCAAGGCTGCATTGCCCCAAAGCCTGAGATTCCAGTACAGAAAGACAGGGCCAGGCCAGTAGCTCATGCCTGTAATCCCAACACTCTGGGAGGCCAAAGCAGGTGGACCACTTGAGCGCACAGGTTCAGAGACCAACCTAAGCCAAAGCTAGACCCCTGCCTCTAAAAATAGCCTGGTGTTGTGGCAGGCACCTCTAGTCACAGCTACTTGGGAGACTGAGGCAAGAGAATCGCTTGAGCCCAAGAGTTAGAGGTTGCTGTGAGCTACGCCACGGCACTCTACCGAGGACAACATAGTGACTCTATCTTAAAAATAAATGAATAAGTAAATAAATACAGAAAGCCCTCAGGCCACAGCAATCTCTTTGCAGGCCTGTGGTCCCCAGACCACTAATCAAGGTCTGGAGGGAGAGCGCTCTGGCTGGCCACACCCCTGCACTCTGCCTTGGACTCTGTTCCTACCCAGGGTGTCAAACCCTTTGCACTTCGTCTGTGTGATTCACCGGGCACAACTCAGCAGTCGTTGTTTCATGAGAAAGCAAGTTCACTCCTTCAGTAGAACCTCCACCATTGTTCTTCTCTGAGCAACAATCAGTTTCTCACGACAAAAGGCACAAACTTAATTTAGAAGGCACTTCGCTCAGTACCAGCTAATATTCCAGCCTCTCTCGGGTACCTGACAATCAAAGCAACACATTGCATCATAAACAGGTTCCTTTCAGGGGTACCCTTATGGGCAAAGCAGGTTTATTTCTCGCGCCTCCAGCTGGACTTAATATGTTAAAGATACCTTAGCTATTGTGGTCAGGTCAAAACTGAGTTCCCTAAATTTCAGTTAAAATCTTAAAAGGGGGGAGGAGGTGTCTACATCATTAAATGTTTTGTAAAGTTTACACGTAGGTATCTCCCCAGCTGCCTACCACCTAGTTCCGTACTCTACTGACAAATGTGAGGGTACACGTTGGTATTTGCTTACAACAGTCACAGGAAAAATCATCACTAATTTAAAAAAAAATTTTCCCTTCTTCATGGGATCTGTTGTCCAAGTGGTTCAGGCATCAGAGTGACACTGTTTTTCTTGAACTCAGTAGGAAAAACATAGCCCTTAATAAGCCTTCTTGTTTTTAGAAGCAGCTGAGTTTGTAACCTGTGTGTTGAGGGGTTTAGAAAACTGTTTTCACCTTATTCTGCTCTTAGCCTCTCCCTCTTCTCCAAACTCTCTGTTAAGATATTAGTTACACTATAAAATAGTGTAAGATTGTAAAATTCTCAATTAAAGTCACCATTGATCAGTCAAATACATTATTAAATGCTGCTATAAGGCTTACTCAAATGACTAGGATGGCCTAATTTTTAAGTTAATCTTTTTAATGTTAAGATCTTTGTACATCACATACAGTTGGAAAAAACAACACAGAAAGGTCCTAGGGACCCTTCACTCATTGGCCCCCAGGGAAATATCTCTACCCCTAGAATGCTGACACTGATTTAGTCAAGACACAGAACATTTCACTACCGTAAGTACTCTTCATGTTGAAAGGCGTCATTTTTAAAAGCAAAGCAATTTGAACATCCTGAAATTGTGGGACACAGAGTCCAATGGGGCGAGAGATCGAAAAAGCAGGTCGAAAGGCTACTTCCATGTAAGAATGAAAAATGTTAAGATACTGGAAATAACTGGCAGAGAAGAGAATAAAAGGGAAGCAGATCCTAAAAAGTAGTTCCAAAGCAGAATTATGGTAAGAAATCACGTTGGTTACCATGCCCTGAGAATGAACTGAGAGAGCATACAGGTGTCTGTGCACTTTGCCCTGTGAGGAGCCTCTGAGGGTGGCAGCTGTAACCTGAGTCTCAAGTCCCCAGAAACGCGAACAGCGGGAAGCAATTGATTTCTACAGAAAAATCCGCACACCAGGCCTAAAACAAAGGTAAAAACTAAAGGTAAACACTAACTGTTCTTCAGTACTTCAGAATACTGAAGTAAAGCAACAAAGCTTTACTTTAAAAAAAAGCAAAACCACAGGTGAATAGATGAGAACCCAGCTACTCCCCAGGTAGGTACATGAATTGAAACTAACTAGGAATTGTTTGCTGGGGGACAGGCCACACCAATCAGCTGTCGAGAGAGTGCCAGCCCCAGGGCCACTTACCATGCTGACCAGGGCTCCCTCCCTCTGGAATGCGTGAGGAGCGTCCCAGCTAAGCCTTATCTCAGGGCCCCAATAAATGCCTCCACCTGCGGGCTGCAAGGCTTTCTTCACTTAAAGCAGTACAGCTTCTTTTCAGTTTTTTTTCACTTCTTCGGTCTCAGGGAAGCTATGCTGAGCCTGTACAAACTGGGATACCGACCATGAGCTTACCCACATCTGTTCCCAACCTATGCCTGTGTTAAAAATAACAAGTGTCTTTCAAAAATCCTCGCTAGTATGAAGAACTTGGTAAGCATTAACAAGGAAAAGGAAAGAGTACGAGCAGAATTCGCTGCAACAGCAAATCAGCTTTTTCTATTGCATGAGTACTATGGGAATATCTTCTCCTTAACACAATCTAAACATCCCTGACAACGCAGAGCTGACCAAGGGTGCATTCTCTTCACTCCCATCTGCCCCTCAGGCCCCTCAACCACCACCACATCCAAACCGGGGGGGGGGGGGGGGGGGGGGGGGGGGGGGCGGGTGGGGGTGAGGGGGGGGGGGGGGGGGGGTTTTATTTTTATTTTTTTTTTTTTTTATTTT
>CAUYON010154738.1:0-10436 GCA_963573935.1 Arctocebus calabarensis
TCCCTTTTCCCTGTATTCTTGTGCTATAATTGGGTTTTAGCCTTCATATGAAAGCTATAAATTAGCTTCATATTAGGGCTGAGTACATTGGATACTTTTTCTTCCATTCTTGAGATACTTTGCTAAGAAGAATATGTTCCAGTATATTATTATTTTTTTAAAGGTGAGGGAGAGGGAATGGAGAAGGAAGAAATTGATAGTATCCCTACAAAGGATCTAGCAGCACATTAACAATAGTTGAGAGAAGGGATACCTACCTATGGTCCCTACTGGATTTATTCCAGTTACCCCAGGCTGGATGAGTTTAAATCCAATGATGCTGAAAGAAACTAGGAAAATAAAGTGTGTTTAGCACACACTTTTAATTCATTCATTAAGGTTGTAAGGAAAGAAGGAGGAACAGCATGAAGGAGAAGAAATCCTCATTTTACCCCTGGTGGTGGGGGGTCCAAGGTTGTGTTACGTGGTTCAATTTGAGTGGCAGAGGTATTGGAACATTTTGGGGGGGGGATTATTTAAAGTACCATAATGATGGCATAACATGTACCATAATACCCTAAGGAGAATGAAAAGGCAATAACAAGATATGACGATAGAAGTTTAGAGCTTATATAGATATTACAGAAGATAGCACCAGAATCACTACAAAATTGCAGATCGAGAAATAAGAAAGAAAAAAATAAGTTCAGTTTTTACTTTCTTCTGAATATGCAATTAGAACAGATATGATGAAAGTCCTCGTCGTTCCCAGTTTAAAGCCAAAATGACTTTTAAAAAGACTTCCTTTCATTTAGTTTTAATTAGGCCTCCAAAATGGAAGCTCTGAGACTTAGAAAAACCTTCTCTTATAGTAAATGTCAGGCAATGTCAGATTCTAAAAGGATACAGGAAATCTCATCGTTCATTAAGAAACAATGGAAGCAAAAATGCTAATCTCCACTAATGCTTCCTATTAATCTTATGGGGCCCAGGAGAAAAGGAGAAGGTGTTGGAGATAACTGTTAACCATCAGGATTTGAACAACGTAGTTTCTGTGATTTAAACCAGTGTCTGTTGTGCCCCACATTTCATCAGTTGTACAAGAGGTCCAGCAAGCTAAACATGACTGTTCTCTAGTGATAGCTTAAGCTAAGGCAATCTTTTTTATCTCAGAGAGAAGTCAAGCATAGTTTGTCTATCCATGAGAAACAATGTAATATTCAATATATCTTTATGGCCCTTCCCTAAGAATATACTAATTGCTCCAACTCATTGCCGCAATTTGGTAAGATTAGATTTAGACGTGATCGCCATCAAAATCAAGTTAATTCATTATATTGATGATACTATGATGATTTTCCCCTTGGAGGGAGAAATTCAGAGAGATTTGAAAGCTACAGTGACACATTTGACTAGCAGAATGGTTAATCAATCCAGCTGAGATCCAGAACCTAGCACAATCCATGAAATTTCTAAAAATAACTTTGGGGAAGTATTTTACAAACAGTAAGTAATAAATCACTCTCCTTCCAGGACACTGCCACTAAAAACAAGACACACTTTGAAGTGCTATTTGACAAGCTAAAAAAATAAATATATAATGGGAGTGGCCCCATATGCTACTGGGATTATAGGATTCTAGCACATTCACAAATGATTTCGGAAATTTCTGACACAGTACAATGCACGTAAATTAGAGGCTTGACCTGAAATATAATACTGCCACCTTGTGGCAACAACTCAGATTTTGGGGCTCAAGAAGTTCCTGGGGACCAGTTTCTCAGAGAACCAATTAGCCAGCGTACTACTGGGCTCTAACAAAAACAGTGCCTGCAATTTAAGAGCATGAAATTATGTTAAGATCTGCACTACCTGTTATATCACAGGTGAGATCATAAAGAGGTTGTAATAAAGAGGAAGCTGCACAACAAAATTTTCAAATTCTCAAAAGAATTCGCATCATAAGAGGTATCCCTGGGGCAGTTACAACACATGCAAGAGCAGGTAACATCATTGCTTTAGGACTGGCTAATTAGCAGTCTCCTTCTGTTGCCAAATGAGCTACACCTCATGACTCTCCTTCCACTAAAATAGAATAGGTTTTTTGTTTTATTCATGAAAGTTCTGGTATAATGGGAATGCCAACATAAAAGCCTGTTACTATTTGCTTTACAGACAGTGAAAACCCAGTCAATGGGTTTGTAATGCAAAGATAAGTTCATGCCATGGGCTGAGTTGAGAGCAGTGTACATGATAGTGGAGGAAGAACTTAGTTTTTATTTCAGGGCAATGTTTGGACACTATAGAGTCCTAAATAGTAACCAATGGCCCAGCTATGTAGTCAGGAATCTGAGAATCTTGACGAGTTAAGAATATCCTAGTGCAGGAGATGCAATTGTGGAAGGCCCTATGGTATTCCCAAGGGAGGATGATAGTGGAGCAAATAGATATCCACAGTAAAAATTAAGTTGGTTTGAAAGGTGGATAAAATGCCTGCCATCCACTAGGATTGGCCACCTGGGTAATTTAAGTAGACACAGCCATGTAATGATGGGTAGAATAATGACTTGTCCTTTACCTAAGCCACTAATCTGGTAAGAGGCAGATGAATGCTAACCCCAACAATAGCTGTTTAAAGATGCCATTTTTAAAAAAATCCCCTCATCACAGAAGCCTGAGCATATGGGCCAGGAGCTATCTAAGATGTGGGAACAATGTAGCCCCCACAGGACTCAAACATATTTAATATTTATTTCATCTTACTGATGAGGTAACCCAAGCTTAGAGAAAATGTAAAACCTTTCCCAACACTACATTGCTAGTGAATAGTGACATTGCTTACATTTCAAACAGTATAAAAAATAGCTACATATTTAATATAGGTATTATATTTTCCTTTATAATACTCCTGTACTCCTTCTTATTTATACTAATCTCTCTCTCTCTTTTTTTTTTTTTTGAGACAGAGTCTCATGCTATTGCCCTAGGTAGAGTGCTGTGGCGTCATACCTCATAGCAACCTGCAACTTTTGGGCTCAAGCGATCCTGTTGCCTCAGGTTTTTCTATTTTTCGTAGAGATGGGATCTTGCTTTTGCTCAGGCTGGTCTCAAACTTGTGGGCTTGAGCAATCCACCGCCTCAGCCTCCCAGAGTGTTAGATTACAGGTGTGAGCCACCATGCCCAGCCAATTATACTAATTTCTTGAATTAAAAAACTAGGAATTGAATCATTTGAGGAGAGAGGAGTTAAATGTTTTGAGAGCATTATCATTTTGCTTTCAATTCATTTGTCAAGGCAGAGGGTAGCTGACCAGCCAAGGTGAAGTTCCCTCATCTCCTTTCATGGCCAAGCCAGGGATGATACTTCCCAGTTCTTTCATCTCGCCTATAGAATTAGAGCAGAATTAAGTTGTGTCAGTTCTGGTCAAATGTTTTTCTCCACATGTTTTTCTCCAATTGTCTAGTGGAATAGAGAGAATCCCAGTACCCCAGAGAAGAGGGTAACCACACAACTGAAGCATCCGGGCCTCTGACTGATCATGTGGGAAACTGCCAACCAATTGGAATTTCTGCTATCAGACATTACTTGAGCAAGGACAAATCTTGATTGTGCTAAGCCATGGAAGTTTAGGGGTTTCTTACTAGAGCTGTTATTAACTAATTTGTTTATGTTTAAATCAAAGTTATGAAGCAAATGAATAGTGAATATGAAGAAAACATTTGGATTTGTGACTTGGATTAGTTAAAAAGATTTGACTTACAATGATATGCAGTTTATCTTAAGATGCCAAACATACAGAAATTTAAAAAGAAGTAAGTTTAACTTTTCTCCTTTGGATCTAAAAGTATTAATGCAGTTACAAAATGTCTCTGCATTCAAGAAATTTGTTACAAAAAGTCTCAGTGGTTTGAATAAATTGATCATTCTTCTGTGCTTAGCATTATGGTCTCTTTGGGTTTTCCAACAGACATGGACTATGTGGATAAATTAAAACCCTAGCTGTTCTTCCATTACATTTCCTGGTTTCTCCCTTCAGTCTCTATGAAAATCAATTGCTACTCAGAAATAATTAGAGCTCAATTAATAGAGATTTAATAACTAGAAGTTCTTGGTTGCTAAATTATTTTTCCTTACCTCAGCAGTGGAAACAACTCTAGAATTTTCTTTTTTTTCAGGCACATGTATTTGTCCAATTAGACTTATTTATGCTGAGGTTTTTCTTTATATTAAAGGCCTTATAAACTACCAAGATAATTAAACATACCAAAATTTTATTTGGTTCTCAGTGTTTGTATTGATCCTGCTCACAAGGTTTATGCATTCAAACTTGTTTCAATAATTTGCTTATTTGGGAGGATTCATTTGCTTTTAAAAATGTATTTGATTTTATTTTTAATTGATGACAATTGTATATATGTATGGGGGCTTATTTCACAAAGTTTAAGTATGCAGGCCTGTTCCATTGATATATTATTTGGGGGGATTAGTTCTTTTTTTAAATGTGTGTATGTTGTTTTATTTTTAACTAACAACAAAATTGTATTATGTGTATGGCATGCAATGTGAGATTCAAAGATGTACATATTGTGGAATGATCAAATCGAGCTATTTAACATCTCTGTCACTTCACATACTTATATCTTTGTGGTGAGAACATTTACTGTCCATTCTTTTAGGAATTTTGAAACCTGCAGTACATTATTAACTATAGTACCATGCTATGCAAGAGATCCCTAGAACTTCTCTTGTTTAACTGAAACTGTGTCAGGAAGATTAGTTTTTAAGCAGCATTCCCTCCTCATCTCCAAAGCCATCCCATAGAAACAGGCTGTCCAGCTTCTGCCCACAGCCAGGTCTTCTCCCTAGGGCTTGTCTACTGCACACAGTAAAGAAACCTCAGGCATCTATGTCAAAATATCCTTCCCTTTACCTCCTTAACCAGTGAGTCTAACACTTGTTAAGTACATTTCCTAGGAAAACTACCAAAAACTTACTCTGCTTCAAAGTAAGTTATTTCTCCCTTACCCATGGGTGTAATGTAGGATCATTTTGGAAGCTCCTATTATTATATCCCAAGTACCTGGTGACATGTATCACTAGGAAAGGTAGAGACCTTACAAACTAAAGAAGTTTGGAGATAAGGAAATCAGAGTGGTCTGCTGTCATCAGGTTTTGGTTCATGAAACAGATAAAACATGAGACCTTGAGATGTGGAAAAACTTTTGAGCGGTCAGAAAAGATACAACATTGTGAGCAAAATATAGACAGTAAGGGAAAGGGTGTAGAAAAAGAGAAGTGAACATGATACATTCAGATTAGAATGAAAAGAAAACTGCCTGGCAGGTCCCAGAGGCAAGTAAGGGAGCCTGGGGAGACGGTGAGAAATCAGTGAGGGGGTGGACTTGGATCTTTCTCATTCCAGTAGAGCTGCTTAAACAGGGGTGCCAGCCCACAGTGGTGAGCTACAGAGTACCTGGTATTGGAGTGAAGGCCGGATTGCAAAGGGTAAATCCTGTAGACAGAAAGGCTGGTTTCAATATCATTTTAATAATCTATGTAGGGTAATCCATAGTAACAAAAACACAGTCCATAAATGAGACACTTCAAAGAAGGACAGTAAATATTTTATAAATGATGGGATGTAAGCAAAGTGGGTCAAACTGATCATAAGAATTATGGTGCCATTGATAAAATCCAGGGACTTGAGGAAGACCCTCGCTTGGTGAACTTTAGACTTCTTGGCTCTAATGTGGCATATCCAAGCATAAGGGCTGGAAGAACACTGAAAATGTGAACCTGGTCCTCAAGTAAGGGGGCAGTGGTATGTTGATGTTGGAGCTATCTCTTTATGCTGGATAGCTTCCTTCTCCTGCTCCCATCTACTCTCTTTCTCCAATCTGCTTTGCCCTGGGAAGGCAGGTTTGTATAATCTCGTACATCAAGCCAAACTTCCTTGCCTTCTGGCTTCCAGAAAAGCTTAGCCATTGGCAGTACCAACAGTCCGCAGGCACGAAGGACACTAAAGCTGAGGTGTTTATTTCTCCCAGTACACTCTTTGAAGATCTGGCCATTAGCACATGAGAAAATACAAACTTATAATGGCATCCTCAGGCTTTCTCCCTAAACTAGCCCAGCCAGGGTGCTGCAGGGCTGGTTTGACATATAACCAGATACTGCCAATACGGCCCAAATAAGAGGGGTAAGAGTGAAGAGGGAATATAGAAAATAATGGATCAAGGAGCCCAAAGAGAGTCTCATCCTACTGATGTTCTTCCAGTGTATCCCAGACTTGGCTAAAAGTATAAGAAACTACTGCAGGAGACAAAACTATTATTGAGCACCCACCACGCGCCAGGCAGTGGGGCTTTTGACCATAGTTTATTGCTGCCAGCAGCTCTAGCAGGAGATGTATAGCGTGTACCGGACTGTAGGACCGCAAGGAAAGGCTGCAAAAGGTCTGCGGGAAGGGGGAGTTTCCACCGCAGGAGTGCTGGGGACTCAAGCGACGCTGATGGCAGGGGGCGCAGAGGCGCGTGTCCCGGGCTCGGGCTCCACGCGCTCCGTCTCGGAGTCCCAGGCGCTAGCGCCCTCCGCCGCCCACAACCCGCCCCGCTGCCCGCCGTCCCGCCGTCCCGCAGTCCCGCCAGCGCCATGAGGACCAAGCAAGTGAACTTGATGATCGCCCTCGTCGCCGCCGTGCTCTTCAGCTTCTCCTGCTTCTCCATCTCCAGGTTGACTCAAACCAGTAAGCAGCGGGCGACCGACCTTTCCCGCCTTGGGGATCCGGGGATACAGGATGAGAGGGTTGGAGAGTAAGGGGGCGACGAGAGAACCTGGTGGTCGCCTGCTCTCCCATTAGGTCACCCGGCGGGGCTCCGCAGAGGTAGTACTCCACGCCCTTGGCCCCCGGCGGTTACGCACTAACCGGCACCCTGCTCTCCCCTGCGGCGACCCTGCCCTGCCCGCGCGCGCAATAACGGGTCTGGCCGGCGCTGTACCGGCGGCGCATTTTGGCCGCAAAGGTTCAAGGGCCCCATCCGTGCCCCTCACCCCTACCCTCCTGTTCTTTCTTCTCTCTGGAACACGCATGTTTGTCTTCAATAACTGTTACCCAGCCAACATCTTCTTTCGTGGTTTACTTTATATTACTGGAAAGCTCCTCCAAACATTTTTTACTTTCTCTAAAAAGAGATGGGATAATTGAAAGAGACTGAACTGGCAATTTATAGCTCTGGTCGACCGCTTGACCGTCCTCAAACGGACCGTATGGCTTAAACCTGATCATTCTGAAACATACAGAGTTTAGATTTATCGTGGTCCACAGGAGTGCCAATTTAGCAAATAAGAGTAAAAGTTACCCAGTTTAATTCGAATTTCAGACAATGAATTTTAATATAAAAAATTGCACGGGACAAATTTACTTCTTGTTTATCTGAAATTCACATCTCACTAGGTATCCTGTATTTTATCGTTTAACCCTAGTGTATCTTTCTAACGTTCATGTAGTTGAATTTTTCAATTTAAGACACAAACCCTATAAATTACAAAACCACCCTTCCAAGTTTGCCCTCAGTTTGTTTTAGGTTAAATTTTCATTTTTTTGACTTAAGTGTTCACAAGTCATGTTGGTAACAGTGTTAAGGTCCAATTTTGAAAGTGATTTCACGTTTTAGTCTTCTAGCTAATATCAAATTTTGTTACCATGCACGCAGTATGTCTTCATTCTGTCCTACTCCTTTCAAAGATAATGAGTGTACATTAATTTGATTTATAGGATTTCTACTAAAATCATTAATCAATTTATGCCCTTTCACCCTTCATTTTCTATAAAGATCGTTATCCAAATGTGTTTTTATTTATTTTAGAACATTTATAACAAAAAGTAAATAGTTTTTTATAATTAGAAAGCAAACTAATTTGGGGGGGGAAGTTAATTTAGAATGGTAACCTCAGAAGAAGTTTTGTTTTTGTTTTTTGTTTGTTTGTTTTTGTTTGTTTTTTTGAGACAGAGCCTCAAGCTATCGCTCTGGATAGAGTGCTGTGGCTTCACAGCTCACAGCAACCTCCAACTCCTGGGCTCAAGAGATTCTCCTGCCTCCACCTCCCAAGTAGCTGGCACTACAGGCGTCCACCACAACACCCGGCCATTTCTTTGGTTGAAGCCAGCATTGTTGTTTGGCGGGCCTGGGCTGGATTCGAACCCTCCAGCTCAGGCGTATGTGGCCCCAGCCACTTGAGCCACAGGCACTGAGCCAAGAAGTTTTAATACATTTAATATTCTTATACTGAAACTGTAGACTTTGAACTACATAGAATCATTTTTGTGTGTCTTCCCATTTCTAGGAACACAAAGTCTGTTTCCTCAAAGTATTTATATTCCCAAGTTTAGAAAATGAAATACTGAAACACTCTTGAAATAGCTGATAAATCAGATTTTTCATTTTCTATGTATATGTTTCTTTGGAACCTGGCTCTAAAATAATTAAGAAATCCACCCTAATATGATGAAATATTTTCACATTAACCAAAAACCAAACCCCAAACCATAGAGTTCATTTAGTTTCTAAGGTAGTGATTTTTATAAAGCACCAAATATAGTCCCAAATTTTTAAAATTTTATCTATAATTGTAATTCTTATCAGTGAAAATTTGGGAAGATTTATTAGAAAGATAACCAGCACCTAATGCTTTATTCTCATCTCCTTTTAAAAATTATTTTTTATGGATAGATAAGCTATATTTGTTTATTTAAGCTCATAGCATTAATAATTCATTAATTTGTTCAAAAAATATGTAAACTCCATGAGGAAAGAATTTTTTTCCTTCCAGTTTTTGTCTGTTTTGTTCACTGCTATGTTTCTGGAATCTGGAAAAATTCTTGACACATAATAAATATACTGAGTATTTGTTGAATAAGTGAATAATTGAATGAATAAGCAAGTGAATTTATAAGTACTTATTCATGTTGTAGGCACCAGGTGAACAACAGAGAACCCCTCCTTTCATGGAACTTATATTCTATTAGAGGAAATAAAACAACAAACAATAATGAAATATTTACCACATATTGCAGGTGTTAGTAGGGTTAGGGGAAAGAAAGTGCTATTTTAGACAAGGTTGTCAGTCAAAGAAGAATTCTCTGAGAAAGTTATACATATTTGAGCATATTCCTGAATAAAGCAAGGAAGCATTATGTGTGGTTATGTAGGGGAAGAGTTTTCCAGGCAAATGAAAAAGCAAGTGCAAAGGTCCTGAGGTGGAGTCACCTTAATTTGTTCAAGAAACATTCAAGAGGCCCACATCACAAAGTCTCAAAACTGCAGCTGCTGGCATGGATGTGGAGAGAAGGGAACACTTTTTTTTTTTTGAGACAGAGCCTCAAACTGTCACCTTGGATAGAGTGCTGTGACATCACAGCTCACAGCAACCTCCAATTCCTCAGCTCAAGCGAGTCTCTTGCCTCTGCCTCCCAAGTAGCTGGGACTACAGGCGTCCGCCACAATGCCCGGCCATTTTTTGATTGCAGCCGTCATTGTTGTTTGGCGGACCGGGGCTGGATTCGAACCCTCCAGCTCAGGTATACATGGCTGGCACCTTAGCCCGCTGAGCCACAGGCGCCGAGCCGAAGGGAACACTTTTAAGCTGTTGGTGGGACTACAAGCTAATACAACCTCTTTGGCATGGAAGTATGGAGAATTCTCGAAGAACTCAATTTAGACTTCCCATTTCATCTTGCAATCTCATTAGTAGGCATCTACCCAGAAGAAAAAAAATCATTTTATCATAAGGACATTTGCACTATTCTGTTTACTGCAACTCAATTTATACTCGCCAAGATGTGGAAACAACCTAAATGCCCACCAACCCAGGAATGGATTAACAAGTGGTGGTAAATGTATGCCATAGAATGCTATTCAGCCATTAAAAAGGAGGGAGACATTACATCTTTTATATTAACCTGAATGGAGTTGAAATACATTCCTCTTAGTAAAGTATCATAAGAATGGAGAAGCAAGAACCCAAAGTACTCAATTCTAATATGAAGCTAGTAGACGATCTGATACACACCCCCATAAGAGAAAAACTCAAATCAATTCAAAGTGGGTGGCAGGGGAATGAGGGAATGTGGAGAAAGAAGGAGGTGGATGGGTGTGCTCCCACATAATGGGCGCAGTGTTAGGGGATATGGCACACTTCTTGGGAGTGGGACACAGCTCTAAGAGAGACTTTACCTAACAAATGCAAACATTGTAACCTAATTATTTGTACCCTCAATTAACCTGAAACCATAATAATAATAAAAAAAGAAACATCGGGGAGGAGCCAAGATGGCGGTCTGTGGCCAGCTTTCTGCAGACGCTCCTGTCCAGAAGGAGAGTTAAAGGACAGAAATTTGGCGAGAAAGCCAACGGTTTGGAGCTGAGCCAAGAGACAAGGTCGAGGAACACACATCAAC
>CAUYON010154739.1:0-16574 GCA_963573935.1 Arctocebus calabarensis
CCTCCCAAGTAGCTGGGACTACAGGCGCCCGCCACAATGCCCGATCATTTTTTGGTTGCAGCCGTCATTGTGGTTTAGCGGGCCCGGGCTGGATTCGAACCTGCCAGCTCAGGTGTACGTGGCTGGCGCCTTAGCCCGTTGAGCCACAGGTGCCGAGCCAGCATCTGTATTTTTCATCTGTGCTTTAGATGCTGCAGGGTTGAGACACCCTCCTTCTTCTGGAGGTTCATGCTCTGTCCCAGTTCTCAAACCAGGCTTCCTTGCAGGGCAGCTGGGGAAGCCTCAAAGTGCTATCAGGGTTCCTGTTTGATCTCAGGCTACCATCTAGCGCTGCCTCCCTGAAGGTGGCTTCTGTTGGTGCTCTAACAGTGGCTTCCAATCAGCCACTTCAATGACCATGAGTTCGAGGAAGTTCCTAGGCCTCTTTTGCAAATTTGCCCCCTCTCTTCCTTAAGGTTAACTGTGCATGTCAAAGATGGTGGACAGGCTTCTACCCTTTCTCCAGGGCAGGGGGCACCTTTTAGCCTTCACATTTACATGACTGAGAGGGGCCACTCCAGGTATTGTTACAGAACAAAGAAAATCTTACCAGGCCAGGTGGGGCATGCCTATCAGCCCACTATGAGGGAGATCCCATGAGCCCAGCCAGGCAAGACCTTGTGTCTAAAAAAACAGCAACAACAACAATAAAAACTGTTCCAAGATGACTTTTTGTCTCAACCATGTCCTAGAAGTTGCAGAAAGCTCCTAAATTACTGTTTCCATAGCTTAAAAAATATCAGTTTTGTTTATGCAGGCTTATACGGCTCTTGCTTGGTGTCTGAAGCTGAACCATGCACAGAGGGCTCTGGCAGAGGCTGCTCAGGTGCACAGGAGCCACTGTGCCATGTGGCTGAGGAGAGGTTCATTTCTCCCCACCCTAAGGGGGGCAGGGCATGGCTTGCTGGGTAGTGGGGCCCTCTGGGGTGAGGACTGCACGCTGGTGTGTCTGAGGCCGGCAGCCCATAATCCCCAGGTGGATGCCCTGGGCTGGAAACTCAGCTTCCTCGCTGACTTCGGCAGAAGTGGCAGTGCCAATTCTTGCTTGGCTTTAAGGCATCCGTGTGCACCACTGGGGCCTCCTAAAATCAGAGTGGGAGGCCAAGGTTCTGATGGTGCAAGTGGAAGTGTAGGCCAAGGAAATTTGAGTTTTTATTGTGAATAGAGTCCTATTAGGGTCTCCAGGCAGACGAAGCCTTGGAAAATTTTGATTCCCAGATAATTTCCAAATGTCAATCAAAGAACATTGAGGCAGACTCTTAAAAGTAGTTTTAAATCTGTCTAATTGTCAGAGCTACAGCCAGTACATTTTAAGTTTCACACTCCCCAGCTTCCCTATCTCTGGGAGTGCTGTCGTGGAATGAAGTGCTCAGGACTCTGAAAGCAAGCCCAGCCTCCCGGGGCAGGGTGTACCCAAATGCACTTGTAAGCCCTAGAACAAGGAGCTAGAATTATTAAGACTTTCCAGCCTTCTGGTTTTCATAAAGCAGTTCTGTCCTGAGGACTGAAGTTGAGAGATAGCAAAAGCCCTGCGAATTAGGGCTGCCTTTTTTGTGGCCAGAACTGCCCAGGTGTTTCTGGGGCCACCACCTTCTCTAAGCCTCATTAGGGTCAAGGTCTTTTCTAATGCAGAAGGACTGGGGAAATTTCCCCTCTGCCTCCTAAAGGTTCACTGAACGTCAAAAGGAGATCAAAAGGAGCAAAAGCATATAAAATTTTAAGGTGCACAGTATGGAGAAAATTATAGCAGAATTATTACCCAATAACCCAATAGGGTACGTACACATGCTTACATACCCTCTTCAAAGGGAAGGGGAGATGGGGGAAATGTGGCAATTTGGGGAGTAACTGAGTTTTAGGAGAAAAGGAATGGAACTGGAGAACACACCACGCCCTGGGACAAAGGCTGTTGGGTTTGCAAAGCAGACAGTGATTTGTGGCAAAAACCTGGGTATCGACAGACTTTAGTCTTTCTACCTGCGATGTAAGTTCAGCTCAATAAAAACTCAGGGAAGGGAATGAGAGGTAATCGTTTTCTTCTTTGGTGAGTCCTGAATTTAAGCCGAGAAGGAAACTTCAGAGAGCAAC
The DNA here is from genome assembly GCA_963573935.1 of Arctocebus calabarensis. Taxonomy (NCBI): domain Eukaryota; kingdom Metazoa; phylum Chordata; class Mammalia; order Primates; family Lorisidae; genus Arctocebus; species Arctocebus calabarensis. The sequence goes on from CAUYON010154739.1 coordinate 2,128, forward strand.
TTCATCCTTTGCTTTAAGACAGGATCGAGAGACCGGGATGGGGAAGGCAAGACCTTGAGTCTCATCTCAGTCCAGCACGGCAAAACACTATATTTTGGGGTATCAGTTTCTGAGCCCCAACACCTTCAATAATGGCCATTCAACCAGACAGCAGGGGTGCCTGCCTCGTCTTCAGCAGAGCAGAAGCTGGAGATCTGAAAAGGGAGGGGGAAACGGGACCCCCGAGAGCCTGGTTGAGTGAGAGCGGTGTGTCAGAGACCCCCAAGTCTGCTTGCAGTCATCTTCCCCGTCCTGGGATCTGCTCTGCAACAAGTTTCTGTGCAAGTCACACTCCCATGCCCTGAGGGATACAGAAAGCAAGAAGGCCACAGAAGTTTGCCAGTCTGGTAGGGAAGAGAGTCATGCACACAGGATAAGGAATCACTGTCCCAAATAAAGTATGAGCAGAGAATGCCTAGCTCTGTTCACAGAGGAAGTAATCCTCAAGCTGTGTGCAATGTGGTTCTGTTAAGGTTGCCTCATTATTTTTATCCAACTTTGGTATTACTTCAAATAATAACAGAAACTAACTTTATTAGGGTCAAATGTGTGCTAAACACTTTGCATTGATCTGTTTAGTTGCTATGACAACTAAGAGGAACATACTATTACTGTGAATCTCCTTTTTTGCCATTGAGGAAGCAGGCCCTCAGAGAAGTTAAATGCTATTCATTCCTAAGGTGGTCCACCTCGTAAGAGTTAGAGCCAGAATTTTAACCCTGTCGGGTCCAATCCTGAGCTTGCATTGTTAATGTGATGCTACGATGATGACCAAAGTATCAGGCACATGAAAGGAAGTTCCGAAGCAGTGGCTCCTGGTTTGGGTGCCGGTACTATCCAGCTTTGTGGCCTTGTACCAGTACTTTGCTTCTCAAGGCTTCAGTTTTCTCATTACTTGTTTGAATAGTTGGGCCAAATGCCTCCAAATGTGCCTTCCATTTCTAAAGGTTCTCTCAAATCCATTATAGGGCTGTCAAGTTCCTTAAATGAAATCATCTCATGCTCACTCATGTTAACGCCTAAAGCCAAAAGAGCCTTTCCGAAGCAAAGATGCAATTGCATCCACTCCATCCACTCACTCTCTGACTCCTGGGGAGGCTGCGAAAAAGGATGGCGTGTGGTGGTGGAGGTGGGAGAGGGGGCATGGGGAGGCACAACTCTGTTTGAAAGGAACTCAGCAAACTTACTCTACTATTCATACAGTGCCCCTTCGGATAGACTACTTTTGTCAAACAGCCCCCAAATTTCAATGGATAACCAAAGAAAAGCCTAGTTCTCACTTGGGAACAATCCAACCCAAGTGTCCTGGCTCTATGGCTCTCCTCCAAGGAGCTCGTCAGGAACCCAGGCTTCTCCTAGCTCGTGGTTCTGCTGGTCTTGCAGGTCCTTTACTTATGGTTGGAGAGAAGTTTTAGGGCACCAGAAAGGGGCATCCTCTACTTCTGCCCCATTTTTCTGGCCAGAATTGGTCACATCACCTAACTTTAAAGAAGAAACTGGGAAGAATAGCCTCACTTTGTGTCCAAAGGGGAGCTGCCTTTGCTGAACAAACAGAAGTCTGCATAAAAGTCCATAAATAGTAAAGTCAATCTTAGAAAAGAGGAAACTTACCCTTTCAGGAATGGAGTTCTTTATGACTGTCCTTCTGAGTTGTTGAGGACCCATTTTCCCACCACGACGGTTCATAGTTCTAAGCTGAGTGTCCCTTGGCAGGAATAAAATAACCCCTCCCCCCTTCCTTCCTGTGTTCTCTAAAAGAAGGTACTAGACTTTCTTAAAGAGTATAACGTGTCTTTTCAGTGTCTTTTCCTGGGATCAAAAATAATATTTTCCCATCACAATCTCTTAAACAATTTTGCCAGAACACTTTTCCATGTATTGTGGGTGGAAGAAGCAAAGATCATTTTCAGTTGGCAAAAAGTTAGGATCAGAACTACTTAAAAAGCATTCACAGTTAAATTTTTTTTTTGAGATAGAGAGTCACAGCTCACAGCAACCTCAAACTCTTGGGCTTAAGTGATTCTCTTGCCTCAGCCTCCAAGTAGCTGGGACTATAGGCGCACACCACAACGTTGGCTATTTTTTGATTGTAGTTGTCATTGTTGTTTGGCAGGCCCAGGCTGGATTCAAACCCTCCAGTTTTGGTGTATGTGGCCGGTGCCCTACTCACTGAGCTATGGGCGCCAAGCCCACAGTTAATTTTTTTTAAGCACCAACACAAATATACTAATAGAAATCGTGTCTAAATGAGACAAGTCTTAGATTTTCTTTAACCAATACCTAAGGCACCTTTGAAATTTGTCAGTAAGTCTATTATTTGGAAAGCATAAAACAGTAAGTTTTGAGAATTATCCTCTTAATTAAGGTAAACTCCCTCTTGCAATCTCTTCTAATGATTAGCTTATTCGAAAAAATCCTTTGTTGACCAATAGTGTGAATGTAAAGTTTGCTTAATCATTCAATAATATTGATTGAGGCTCCTTTATAAAGAGTAATTAGTTTGGTTTTTTTTTTTTGAACAGACAGAGTCTCACTTTGTTACCCTTGGTAGAGTGCTGTGGCGTCACAACTCATAGCAACTTCCAACTCCTGGGCTTAGGCGATTCTCTTGCCTCAGCCTCCCAAGTAGCTGGGACTACAGGTGTCTGCCACAACGTCTGGCTATTTTTTTGTTGCTCCATTGGGGAAGGAAAAAATCTCATCCTTTACCCTTTTAGATTCAGGACTGAGGGTCTGCAAAATAAACTGACAGATTAACAGGGGAAAAAAACATTACTTGATGTGTATACAAGGGCCTAACAGAAATGAAGTGGAAACTCCAAAAAGACAGTCAGACCGGAAGATTCATATACCATTCTAACAAAGGGCAGTATGTTTATGAAGAAGTAACAAGGCAAAGGAAAAGGACTTTGAGCTTTTAGGGGAGGTGAATTTTGGAAAGGTTAATTAATATATGGTAAGCAATGGAAGTCAAGGATTACTTAATCAAGTTTGTTGTGCAGGCCCAGCTTAGTGCTGACTTTCCATCTTTTATGGCCATAAAACTCTCTTGGGAGAGGGGATTTATGGAATTCCTCATTTCTTAGAACTTTCTGTTCATAATCAAATAAAGAAAGCCAGAAGAAGGCTTCTTTGTGCATCTGTTGGTTCTCGGTGGTGTTCAGTTCAAAATAATCCATGTGCCAAAGTGACAAATGTGGGGCAGTGTATTCTGATCCTCTTCAGCTGAAATGAGTGCTAAAGGAAACACCTTCTCCAGTCCCTCTTGTTCCTCTTGGGAGAATAGCTCAACTTTCCATAGAATGCCTCTTCACTGGCCTGCCTTGACTAAACCTCATTGCCCCAGGATGAGTGGTTTTTCCCATATCTGGTGATTCCCACTCTTACCTTATCCTCATATTAACAGACAACACAGCAGAAAGATTTAGAGTAGCAGAGGATATAGCATCACATGAAATGCATCTAACATGAGCAAGTGGATGAGTCTTTAGAGCAAGTGGGTTACTATAGGGGCAGTAGCCAAGGATGAGTGCCAGGAGAACACTACTGGAGCTCTCAATTATAAACGAAACCACGGTTGAAAAGTTAGTTTTGAAGCTCCCAGATCTTTGCTCAGGATTCCAAATAGCACTTATCTGAGAGCCTCCAGAGAACTCCTAAACTAGGTATCCAGGGGAGAGGTTCAGTTAGGGCCCATAATCTTATAATAAAAGAAAGTCATCTTTCTATTTCAGAAAAGATGACTGGCACCCCAGAAGTCTTTTGGGCACTGGGCTCAATGGTTCCCAAGATGCTCATGTTTTGCTGAAAAAGATAATAGATTTTAGTAGATAATGAGAAGACAAAGCCCTTCTTAATGGAGCTTGGTTCAGCCTCCACTGGCCTCCTTATTAAGAAGTATCTATGTGGCACTGATATTGCCACTAAACTTCCTTTCCAAAAACCAGAATCAATAATGGCCACTTTCCAGCAGTTGGGCAGGTTAATAATTAAGCCTGGAGGTGATTCTAAAGGAAGGAGTCAGACCAACATGGATTCAAATACTGGCTTCAATACTTTCTAAGTATAATAAAATAAAGATGGCTGCAAAGTCTTTAAAAAATTTTTTTGTTGTTTTTAATTATTATGGATACATAACAGTTATATATATGAGGACTGTCCAGAAAGTGGGCAGCCATGTATATCTCTATTTTTCATATTATGTAGCTGGATACTTGTCTAGACAGCCCTAATATTTACAGGGTACATGTGATGTTTTGAACAGGCCTACAATGTATTAATCAGGATAATTGGGGGATCCATCACCTCAAGCAGTTATCATTTCTTTGTGTTAGGAACATTCTAATTCTATTCTCTTTGTTATCTTAAAGTATACCTTAAATTATTGTTGACCATAGTCACTTTGCTATGCTATCAAATATTGTTCATTCTATCTAACAAACAATATTTTGGCTGCAAACCCTTTTCTGTACCTCTCCCATTGTGAGATGGAATCTGTTCCCCCTTTCATTTAATCTGGGCTAGGCTTGTAGTTCACTTTCACCAATAGGATACAATAGAAGTGATGATAAGGCAAAAGAAGACTTGCAGCTTCTAGCTGGCTCTCTCAGAATGCTTTGGGACTCTCCCTCTCGGAACACAGCTGGCACGGGGGGAGGCTAAATGTAGCCACTGTAGGTGATAGCCCCAGGCAGTGTTTTTCAGCCAAATTGTGTTTGGACAGTAGAGCCTTCAGATGACTGTCCAGCTCAGTAGAGCCTTCAGATGACTCCAGCCACAGCCCCACATCAGCTGCAACTGCATGAGAGAACCCAAGTGAGATTCACCCAACTGAGTTCCGTTCCCTTCATCTTAAGTAATAATGGTAAAGTGTTGATTTAAGCTATTATGTGTTGGGGTATGTATAGTGTATAACTCAGGGGAGATACTTAACTACTGTAAGGTTTAGTTTTTTTCTGCAAAATGGGAAAAATAATGGTATATACACCATAGAGTTATTGTGATATGAATTGATAATGACAGAAATGCCTAGTATATTGCCTGGTGTACAGTAGGCTTCGGTATGTACCAGGCCCCTCCCTGTTCCTTCTCTAGGAGGATCTGTATCCCAGGTGTGAGCAGATCTTGGCTGCTGCCCTGAACTCCCTGGGCAGGCACCCAGCTTCTTCAAAGGGAATGCTTACCATCAAATTTTAAAATGGAGTTGGAGAGTATTTGATTTTTCTTTCTGGGGCAATCTGTTACCCCCTTAGGAAAAATATCATACCTTGTATTAGGAAAAATTATCATTTTTTTCTTTCTCCTCAATTAAAAAGTGAAAGAATTAAGTCTGCGCTTCCTTTTAGTTTTCAAGAAATATGCTTGCTCACACTGAAAAGTGCCAGCATGAAGTGAAACAACTTTCCTTCTGTTTCACAGCCAGCAGGTTCTCTTTAACACCCAGTCCTGGGGAGCTGCAGATTGCACAATGGGCAGACTTTATTGAACAGATGAACAACTGTGGCTTAATCTGTTTAGAAGGAAAAAAAAAGTCCTGAAGCAATTGATAAACAAGAGGGTAAGGTCAGCGTGAAGGAAGAGTAAATGGGGCCTGTTAGGGGAACACTGAAACATAAGCCTCTTTCATGTCCTGAACTGGGCATGTGAGTAATTGTCAGGACTAATCCTGCTGAGAAAGGGATTGAGAACCCCTTGGGTTGCCTAATACTGGAGTTACATCTTTTTCATTCAAAATTGTTATTATTTTTTGAAAATTGCATAATAATATAACATAGAAAAGTGCACAAATCATAAATACAGATGTATAAGCCTTTACAAGTGAAGCATATTATACAACCAGTACCCAGATCAAGAAATAGAATTGGGCTGTACCCTAAGCACCCAGTATTCCCTCCCTCCCCTCCAAGGAGAACCACAACCCTGACTGATAACCCAGTTATTATTGTTATTATTAATTATTATTGCAGTTTTTGGGCTTGGGCTGGATTTGAACCCACCTCCTCTGGGAGATGGAGCCAACACCCTACTCCATGGAGCCACAGGCGCCACCCCCAGTTATTATTTTTTTTATAGTTCACACACATTCTTGTATGTTCCACATTCTATGCATTATGGGAATATGAATGTTCTATTATTTTATACAAATGTAGTAAAATGCATTTTAAACATCACATAGTATCTTACCCAGACTGTTGTGCCTCTTTTTTTTTTTTTCACATTTACCCTGGTGATCATTCCATACCAATACACAGAAAGCAGCCAACTTTCTTTAGTGGCTACGTAGCCCCTATGTTGTATTCTGTTGTCTGAATGAACCACAATTTGTGTAATTTTATTCAAAAGCAAAGAGGTTGCATCCAATTTTTTTGGAGCTGGCTTTTAAAAATATATTTTCTTGAGGTAAATTTGTTGTCCTTTATTTAAGGTGGCAACTAGGCACTGCTCTCAGGAGGCCCTTAAACAATACTAATATTCTTACTCTGTTCTGACATGTGTTGGGTGTGGTGCCACCTGGGGTGGTCACTTATTTTATTCCCTCTTCCTGTAGGGCTCAGTTGTTCCATGTTTGAATATGTAACCAGGAAGTGGAAATAATGTTCCTGACACCCCCACTTCCTTTTCTGGCAAATTGGTATCCGGTAAATAAATCCAACTACTTTCACCCATCTGCTTCCTTCAGCCAGTGGCTTATTTGGCATTGTCCTGGCTCAAATCTGGAAATTTCCGAAGATGGAGCTCTTCTTGGCAGGACTAGTTGGAGGAACTCTTATTTAGTTTGGCTAAACCAAGCCTTCCCTTTGTGCCATCTTTTCCTCCTTCCGTGGGCTCTTCTCATTCCTTCTCTTGTCTCTCCCTCTCTGAACTCAGCTCGCAGAATCACTGGACTTAGTTGTGTTTAACTCAGCATCTACTTCTTTCTTCCAGTGGTATTCGCCCTTTACATTTCATCTCCGCCATAAGTCCAGGACAAAAAGTTTTGTCTCCTTGAGACTTTTGGATTTCCTGACAACAGGAACAGAGATAAGAGGGGTAGGGACCATCTCTCACCTCCTTTCACCTGCAGAATCAGAGGACAGATCTGAAGGCACGGCTGGCTGGTTCAGGAACTCAAGGTGAGGTAGGAGGACCTCACTGTCTGTCACCTACAGTGAGCAGATGTCACTTGCTTGTGCAAAGGAGTGCCAGGCCTGAGCTGCAGGCAGGTGTCAGGGACTGGGGGAAGCCCTAATTCTATTAATTCTGAATGAACAGCTAAATACCAGGGGGTAAGGATCACTGGTCCCTTTTTGGAACTGGCAACTACACCTTCCCTGGGCCTTAAAGAAGTTAATACTAGCGACTTCCTCAGAGGGATATAATAAAGCTAAAGGAGTCAATATGTAGTTGTGTTAAGCACTCTATTATTATGTGAGGTGGCCTGGACACAGTGGCCCCAGCTCCTGTTGCTAGTGACCAGAGGAACTGTCGCTTCATTCTGTCTTTTCTGACTTGCCCTGCTCCCCAACTTGACTCTTCCAGGCCCAGCCACTTTTGTAGTCTCCACAGATCCCTTCCTTGCCCCTGTCTCCTGGCGATCAGGAGCTCCCTCTCCCCCAGGTCATGAAAGGCACTGGGAGGAAAACCAGTGGTTAGAAAATAGTGCCTCATCATGTGAGCTTCTAAAATGACTTGAGCATTTTATTCAAGGTGAGTAATCCTCACCTTCATGTTGACCTAGAGCAATACCATTCACAGCATTCCTTCATGGCTCCAAAACTTTACGGAATGCTTTCTTAGTCTATTTGTGTTGCTATAACAAAATATGTTGAGTATTTGGGGTAATTGATAAAAAACAGAAATTTATTTCTCACTGTTATGGAGGCTAGGAAGTCCAAGCTCAAGATACCAGTATCTGGGATCTGGGAAAGGCCTTCTTTTGCTCACACAGCAAAAGACAAGAAGAGTAAGAAGGCAAACTCCCCTGAACTTCTTTTACAAGGGCATTAATTCATTCAGAAGGCTGAAGTCTTCATGACTTAATTGCTTCCCCAAAGGCCCTACCTCTTCATACTACCATGATAAGAATTGAGTTTTAGGATGAATTTTGGAGGGAACATACATTCAAATAATATCAAATGTTTACATGGCTCAGTGCCTATAGCACAGTGGTATGGCACCAGCCACATGCACCAAGGGTGGCAGGTTCAAACATGGCCAGAGCCAGCTAAACAACAGTGACAACTGCAACCAAAAAATAGTTGGGCATTGTGGCAGGCACCTATAGTCCCAGCCTCCTGGTGGGAGGTTGAGGCAAGAGAATCACTTAAGCCTAAGAGTTTGAGGTTGCTGTGAGCTGTTGACACTACAGCACTCTATCAAGGGCGACATAGTGACACTCTGTCTCAAAAAGAAAGAAAAAATTCCATTCTCATAAGATAGGCTACCACCTAATTATTGCCAAAGTATGACCTATGACTCTATAGTAATGAGATTAGATAATGTCTTACATATTTGCAACTCAACCTGTTTTAAAATTTTGAAGGTTTATAGGTCAAATAGTCATACCAATGACAGATAAAACATTTTAATTATCATGAATGTGAAACTGATGTTTTTGTGAGCACAGTGCTGGCATCTGAGAATCCTGAGCCACAGCATCCAGACCACTGAATGCTACAAGAGCCTAACACATGTTTCCAGATGAAAATATCTGAATATTAAGAGTTCATGCAAAATTAGACATTTCAAAGACTTAACAAAATGAAAATAATCTACTGGGCAAAAATGTAACATAAGTACAGAGGAAGGCAAAAAAAGATGCATATAGGTCTTAAGGAAGAAAAAAAACTGTATTCAAATTGTAATAGTCGAGTGCCATTTGACTTCTGCAATTACAAGAGATCCAAGGTATAAAATATAAGTTAACAAACAAACATCAGTATATATTGAATAATGTAATTTTAACACAGTTTTTTCTTTTCACAGTTTTTTTGGTACGGTCTATACATACGAAATCTAACATTGGATGAACAATGCTTCATGTCACGCATTGTTTTAAACATTTTGTATATATTCTCACTTAGCCTTTCAAATTCCTAGTGCATTGAGTAAGTGCTATTTTTTGTAATGGGTTTTAAATAGAGCCCAGAATGTCAAGTCCGTTGAAGTCACGTATTTAGTGGTTTCAGGTGAAATAAGAAGCCAGCCAAGTCTCCTTGGTGAGATAAATATGAGGTGGGGTTCTTTAGATATACCCTGTTCAGCTCTTGCCATTTCCATAGTTAGTTCTTTAGGATAACTTGACAAGTTGACTCCCTACACACTTGTTTCTCTGTAGAGCACATTTCCAGCTATTTCTCTCCTTAACCTCTGCCATGGTAACACAGTCACCCTGAATTTCCTGAAAAATGCCTTTGCCCAACACTGAACACAAGTCAATATGGCCAGAGCACTGAAATTCTTGTTATGCTCTATCCAGGGGAAGATACCAGTTCTCATAACTTTTCATCTCTGAAATTCACCTTTGAATTTCCTTGATTGAATTTTGGAATTTCAGGGTGCCTGCCCTGCCTCGTGTAACACTTGTGCTGGTTTCTGGGTTCTAGCTCCTGCTGCATTTCACCCCATCTCCTCACACCCCATCTTGACACTCGACATGGAATGATCAATCACCCACCTTAGACTTCCACCTAAATTCTATTCATTTTCATCTGTATTGGCTTTCCCACCCCCTCCAAGCAGGTGCCCCCTGCCCATGGCACTGAAGTCCCATTAGAATGCTACCACATAGCAAAATAATGTTTATAATAGAATTTCTTATCTTGGGTCTACTATTTAGCTGTAAAAGTTCTCTGTAAACTTAACACTGTAAGCAATATTCTATGTATGTCCACAAGCAGATCTTTTTTACTGAGGAGGGTCTAGAGTTACATTTTTTTTTCCAGATTATGATAGGGGTACATATATTTTGGTTATATAATTTGCTTTTATAAGATGAAAGTCTTAGTTATAGGTGTGTCCTTTACCCATACAGTGTGCAATATACCCATGCAATGTACCCACTGGGTGGGAAAGTTTTTCTTTTTCTTTAAAGGTGTCTGTAGTACACGAGTATATAGAATCAATGTTGCTAACAAATGCAAAGCAAAAGAGAATGGTGATTTATTGTTCACATCCCTGTCTTAGGCCATTTTGTGATGCTACAACAAAATACCATAAACTGGGTAATTGATAAGGAAAAGAGATTTATTTTCTAGCAGTTCTGAAGGCTGGGAATTTCAAGACCAGGCATCAGGCAGGTTCAGTTGTCTGGTGAGGGCAGCTCTCTGCTTGAAGGTAATTCAATATTGATGCCTCCTCTGGAGGGGAGGAATGCTATGGTCTTACATGGCAAAAGGCTGAAGGACAAGCAAGCCAAAGGCTGTGTGAAGCTTCTAAGGATCTTAATTGAATTCATGTGTTGGTAGCCCTTATGGCTTAACACCTGCTAATGTTCCCACCTCTTAGAACAGCGTATTTACCACTAAATACCTGAGTTTTGGAGCAGCTGCAGTCAACCCATAAAAAACCCTGAATTAAATTTTCTAAAAGTGAAATAACATGTTCCTAGCATTAATATTTCATGTGTTCACTGTATATGTGGCCTATATTGTACAGCACAGTTTATAGCAATAAGTGACACTTTTTTTTTTTTTTTGAGACAGAGTTTCAGTGTTTCCCTCGGTAGAGTGCTGTGGCATCACAGCTCACAGCACCCTCAAACTCCTGGGCTTAAGCTATTCTCTTGCCTCAGCCTCCCAAGTAGGTGGGACTGCAGGTGTCTGCTACAGTGCCCGGCAATTTTTTGTTGTTGTTGCAGCTGTCATTGGTGTTTTAGCGGGCCCGGCCCAGTTCAAACCCACCAGCCTTGGTATATGTGGTCAGCGCCCTACCTACTGAACTATAGGTGCTGCCATAAGTGACATTTTATAAGTTTAAAATATGCGATAGAAAGAGAAGTATTCTATTTGAAGTATTCCATTGAAAATCCAGTGTTAATTATCATATTGACAGTAGAGGAGGGCATGATGGCTCATGCCTCTAATGGAGATCACTGGAGGCCAGGAGACCAGCCTGGGCAACACTGCAAGACCCTATCTGTACAAAGTGAAAAATAAAAACAAAAATTAGCTGAGCATGTGGCACACACCTCTAGATGGAGCTACCCACAGGGCTGGGGCAAGAGGAATGCCCGAATACAGGAGCTTGAGGGTTGTAGTGGTGAGCTGTGACTGTGCCATTGTACTCCAGTCTAGGTGACAGAGTGAGAACCTGCCTCAAAGGAAAAAAAATCAGTAGAGAAGTGCCTATTAAGAAAGCATAAACTTTTTTAAATGTGTAAGGTTAAGAAATGTTGGTGCTTTTGATCTATATCAATGTTATATGGATTTTTAAAAAATCATGTATTGAACATGATTTTCAAGTGATTCAGTGGTTGAATGGTGTTGGTATAATTACTTTATTTCTACTTTGTAGAAATAAGATAAATTGTATAAATGAATCTGGAAGAAATTTATAAGTTCTGAAAAATGTGATAAGATTCTACCAACCTTGCAATGAAAGTAATATATCACAGTTTTCAACCAAAATTCTATAATCAGTAACTATTGTTATGAAGATAATAACAAAATAGGCTAAATAATTGAAAAATAGAATTATAATGATAAATACCAAAATAGTGTGGCATAATAGAGGAAAGCAGATGATAATATGAAAGATATTGGAAGGTATCTCTGTAGAGTTCGATGAAATAAGTATTTTGGTAAAAATGACATGAGTGACACTATGAATTAAAGTGTGTCTCTCCCTCAGTACAAGTATAAGGACAAACATGTTATGAATAGCCAGTAGAAAACATATGATAAAATAAGAAACTTTAAGTTGTAACATTTCCCTGAATATTAGTAAACAAACTGCTTCAGGAAAATGAAGAGAATAGGTACTAATCAAACTGACAGATCATTGGATACCCTTCTGAAGATGGCCTTTGTGGCGGCAAGCTCACAAGCTTGTCTCATCTTGTGTGTATATGTCTTTATCATTATTTTTTTTCCCAACATACTGCTCTGCAAACCTTTTAGAAAGCACCTTTCTGACTTCGACCTACATTCAGCTTGAATCTCACATTGGAAGAATATCTCAATTGTATTTGAGTTACGAATTATGTTAGGAAGATTTCTATGTTTAAAATTTTTAGGGAAAAACACCATGCTACTGCTGATGAACTATTCAGGCTGTGGCTTATCATAGTTGTGAGAAACTTAAAGTTCCGGTGTCACATTTTCTCTCCTGTGGTCTAGCAGGGTGCATCAACCCTATTGTCGAGCTCCTTAATTGCATGATAATATCTGGCTGTGTTCTGGCCAAAAAATAATTCTCATTAAAAGTCATATTGGAAAAGTTCTTTTCAAGATCGGTTGAAATTATTGTAATTAAAGTTAACTTTTTCTATGAATAAAAACATCATATCCTGAGAGTAAAGTTAAAGATTTTCAATAGCTAATCATGGTGCTAACTTCTTGTGAAGGAGTCTAGAAGCCATTCTGCTTTCAGTACAGTGAAAAGATTTCAGATAGTTTTTTCATTCTTGCCAGATTCCTGAACCTTTTAGTCAAAGAAAACAGATATACACACACACGTACACACACAAGTGGGGGTGGGGGGGTAGGGGTGGAGACGGGAGAATGGTTCAGAGAGAGAATTAATAAATGTCCAAGTCCTTAATGTAGGAAAGCACAAAGATTGCATTGATAATATTTACCACTTAGCTTTGTCAATTATCAAGTTATAAGCTTTGGGGTCAGGAACAATGTGTTAATAGCCTATATCTACTTCCTATTTGTTGGAGGTACATGACTCAGTTTTTACATCTTTTTAAATGTGGAGAGAATAGTAGTTCCCTCATAAAGGCAAACAATCTTACTATTTCTTATTTATCTTTGCCTGGAGGTAAATAATCTGTCTAGCACATGCTATTCATATAATAAACTACAGTTGAGTAGTTGAATAAATATTATGGATACTAATGAATATGAATATTCACAACATGTAAAATATTCATGAATATAATTGGATAAACATAACCATCCTTTCCCAGAATAATATAAGTGCTCCAGGTTAGCTATGACTCTTTGGCAATGAGGATAGTTAATTATGTTTCCACTAGACAAGTTATTCTTGTTGAATTAAGCATCATTCAAACTACCCTTTCTTTGGAGTGGGTCTATTACTTTATTTCTGAAATTCTACTTCAACTGCTTATCTTATATTTACATTGTCCTATTGCATCTATGTATGCTGGTGACTTATACTATAAGCTATTATAACACAATGCACATATAGTCTACATTTTTATATTTTAGTCAAATAATGAAACATTTTTCATTGTTATAAGTTAAACCATACTTTTTTTCTCCTGTGCTCCTGTGCTAAAATCTGTTTTAATTGGGGATTAAAATTTTTTTAGCCCTAATTTTCATTTATTCTTGTCTTCAGGTTTTTTTATTTGTTTAGGAGATACAATATTTTTTGTTATTGTTGCATTGATGAATCATATAATACTGAGTCAGCGCTTTCTGTGTACCACTCACCAGAATAGTGTACATTATTCTCATTTATCGTTGAGATTTTGGGACTCCTTCGGGAACAAATATCTCCCGAGCTGAGTAAACCTGAATAAGGAACATGTATGAGAACGAATATATGTTCTACTTCAACTTTATATGTTAAAAAACATAATGAAAGAATACATTCTTGATAAATGTGCACTGAAAACAACTACATTAATGAGATTTCTAAAATTAAGAGCTTTTCAAAACTTAATAAAAAGTTTTTTAACAAAGAAGATGAAATATTTGGGAGTTTATCTTTCAAAGGATGTGAAAGTTCTTTATAAAGAGAACTATGAAACTCTAAGAGAAGAAACAGCTGAAAATGTCAACAAATGGAAAAATATACCATGCTCATGGCTGGGAAGAATCAACATTGTCAAAATGTCCATACTATTGAAAGCAATATACAATTTTATTGCAATTCCTATTAAAGCTCCATTTTCATATTTAAAAAAATAATATTTCATTTTATATGGAATCAGATAAAACCTTGAATAGCCAAGACTTTACTTAGAAATAAAAACAGAGCAGGAGGAATCACACTACCAGACCTGAGATTGTACTGTAAATCAATAGTGTTCAAAACAGCATGGTACTGGCACAAAAACAGAGATATAGATGTATGGAACAGAATAGAGAAGCAGAGATGAACTCAGCTACTTATCGCTATTTGATCTTTGACAAGCCAATTAAAAACATTCAGTGGGGAAAAGATTCCCTATTTAACAAATGGTGCTGGGTGAACTGGCTGGCGACCTGTAGAAGACTGAAACTGGACCC